>BLBF01018674.1:0-10072 GCA_015471245.1 Laticauda colubrina
CATACACTAACTATGATTCATAGTTATTATTTCACCTAAACCAGTTAAGGTAAACAATGTTATCCCTAACAGTAGCTGTGATCATTCATCACCAGAACCAAAACCTGTTCAGACTGTTTCACCTTTTATACAGAAGGAGAAGAAGGAGACGTCCAAGAGCTGTGTGGGTCCGAGGATGGATCATGAGAAGAATGGAATTTGGACTCTATGACCAGTTGATGGTGGAGCTGAGGAATGAAGACCCTCGTGCATTCCAGCACTTCATGAGGATGCCACCAGCCATATTTGACAAACTTGTAGAGCATCTGAGACCCAGGTTGACCAAGCCTAGCACCAACTTCCATGCCAACCTGGACCCTGAACTGAAGGTGGCACTGACTCTGCGCCATCTGGCCTCTGGAACCACATACAGAAATATGCAGTATGCATGGAGGGTGCCACACAACAGCATCAGCAAAGTAGTCAGAGAAGTGGTGCAGGCCATCATCGAAGAATATGTGGAGGAGTTCTTCAAGTGCCCCACCACTGAATAAGGCTGGAGGAAACTTGCAGAAGAGTGGTATCAGAGGTGGAACTTTCCCCACACTGTTGGAGCCACAGATGGGAAGCACATGGCCTGCAAAGCTCCAGCCAACTCAGGGTCCACTTATTTCAACTACAAGGGCTTCTTCGGTATCATCCTCTTTGCCATGGATGATGCTGATTACAAGTTCAACTACATCGATGCTTCAGGCAACGGGTCAGCTTCAGATGCCCAGGTATACAACACAAGTGACCTCAAGGAGGGGCTGGAACGCAACCTCAACATGGGCTTCCCAGATCCATACCCCCCTACCCAATGATACACAAGATGTGCCCGACTTCATCATGGGTGATGATGCCTTCTCCCTCAGAACCTACCTCATGAAGCCGTACAGGTCAAGATACCTCACCCATGAAGAGAGGATCTTCAACTACAGGCTGTCCAGGGCAAGACAGGTGGTGGAGAATGCCTTTGGCATCCTGGCCAACAGGTTCCAGGTACTTCTCACCACCATGCAGCTTCACCCACAGACTGTGAGGAGCATCGTGGAAGCTTGCTCGATCCTGCACAATCTCATGCGCACCCGCTACCCAGTGTTGCAGAACAGGCTTGTGGATCATCAACAAGGGAATGGGGACATGGAGCCTGGTAAATGGAGGCAAGGACGAAACCTGATAAACACTGTGGATGTACAAGGCCCCAACAGAGCTTCACGTGAAGGGAAGAAGCAGCACAACCTACTGAGACACTGGTGCAACTCCCCAGCTGGAGCAGTGGAGTGGTAAGACAGGATGATAGATGATTAATGGATGCTTCCTTGAGCCTGTCGCATAACACTGATGAGATTGTTCCATGTATGTTGAGTGCTCCTACAATGAATAGGATATTAATAAAGAGCTTTGTTTATTTTGAAATGTGTTGATCAATGAATAAATTGTTATTGATAAAAAAGTTCCATATGTGTGGCAACTGGGATGGTGGACCATACAGTCCCACTATGCTTGCACTGGAGGTTTATCTATCCCACAACTATCCTTATCTATCCCACAAGCATGCAAAGGCTTAACCATTTGTTAAAAGTTTTCACCAACACTTCACTAAGGTAAAAAAATGAACTAAGTGTGTTAAGCAAAGATAAGCTTTATTAACTTTCTTAGGTAACCTTTGTGACTTTATTAAATAAGCAAAATGAACCAAGTAAACTGAATTAAGTGTGTAAAGCAAAGATAACCTTTATTAACTTTCTTAAGTAAACTGTATGACTTGATTAAATAAGGAGAATGAACCAAGTCAAGTGTCTTAAGCAAAGATAAAGTGAACAAGTAAACAACTCAGTCTCTGACACTATTCTCAGTCACTCTGAGTCATGTCCATGGTCTCAGCTGTTAAGCGGGCAGGGACTGTGGAGGTGGCTGTGGCTTGAGTGTTGGTCTGAGGCACCATAGGGGTGCTTGGCCCCGAGGATACAACAAGTGGTGGTGTGTTCAGGAAGCTATCCAAGAGCTGACTCAGTCCTGTGAGGTTGACAGGCCCTTCATCAAGTACCTAAGATGTGAGGCACAAGACTAATGACAGATTGTCTGTTGACAGGCTTGGCTGTGGGGTGAAGGAAGGAGGAGTGAAGTGGGGCTGTCTGGTCTGCAGCTGGGTGAGGTGTGGCATCTGTGGCATGCGATGAACCTGGGCCTGGACTGGGAAGTTCTGTTTTTATTGTGGGAAGTCCTGGTAGTCATAGCCTTGGTAGGTGAGAGGCTATTGAAAGCCGTGGAAGGGCTGTGACATTGCCTGGGTTGGAGGAGCAGACCTGGACTGGGTAGGAGCAGCTTCAGCTGGGCTTTGAGGTTTGTGCAGAAGTGCTGTTATCTTCTCCTTCATCACCTGGTATTGGGCCTCGGGCAAGTCCATGAGGGTCTGGCTCACGTAGGTGATGAAGGTTTGGCGGTCCGAGGATCCTCTGTCCAAGTGGACCAGCTGAGAGAGAGGTTCTGTGCTGGTCTTCATTGTGTCCCTGATCTCCAACAGCACACTGTGGTTCTGGCCCTCCAGTCTGCCTGTCTGCCTGCATCCTCTGGAGCTAGGTGTGGGTGTGGGCTGGTCTCTGGTGGCTGCTGCTTCTTCCTCCATTTGTGACAGGGGATCCTCCAACTCCGCCAGTATGGGGAGTGCAGCTGTCGGGGGGGTCTCTGCCGTGGGGCCTTCTGAAGACACCTGCCTGGACAGGCTAGCTGGCTCCTGGCTGGAAGAGGACTGGCTGTCTGTGGGCTGTCTGAGGGAGAGGGGTGTCAGAGGGGCTGCTCCTCGGTGGCGGATCTTACCCTCCAGGAAACTGCACTTGGTTATCAGGTATATCTTCCGGTCAGTTAGCTTGACAGAGGCCTGCCCAGATTTTTTGAGGTGTAGCTTGCCATACTAGGTGTGTATGTGCTTCCACCATCCCAGGAGTACATCTGCAGTGTAGCCCAGGTTCTCTGCCTTGTCTCTCCAAGCTGCCTGCTTCTTCTTGGTGTCCCGATACAGTCTGTGGCCCTTTTTCCAGAGGTACCCGTTCTTCCTCAGCCATTCCAGCACCTCATCCTCATGGTCCTCGGAAACGGTGTCCTATTTCCTCTCTCCCTTCTCCTTCCCTTGCCTCTTCCTCCCTCTGGCAGGGCCTTCAGCAGCAGGGCCTTCAGGGACTTGAGCAGCAGGGCCTTCAGCAGCAGGGTTTTGAGGGCCTTGGGGCTGGTCCACCACAGCAGCAGCAGGAGCAGCAGCAGCAGCAGCAGGAGCAGCAGCAGCAGCAGCAGCAGCAGCAGGTTCATAGTCAGTGCCTGGGGGTGGGATGCTGGTTCTGTCCTTCTTGCCAGGGCTGGAACGAGTAGGCACGGACTTCCTCTTCTTGCCTGACTGACGAACCATGGTGTTCCTTGAAGATGTATATGGCAGCACGTCTTTCCTCTCAATGCTGACTGCATGCGTGCTGCATCCTTTTATATCTGCGGATCTGTCACAATTCATACACCCACATGTGCAGTGAATGCTTTGCATCCGATATACATCCGTGCGGCATCCGCTTTGCTTCCTATAGGCATCCGTGATGCATCCGCGTCATCCGCTACGCATCCGCCCCTTCCACTATGCGTCCACTTCGCAATTCTCCCTCGGAAGCCCTTCGGAGGTGTCATCCGCTTCCATCCGCTGTCATCCACTAGGCTTCCTATGAAAATCCATTTAACATCCCCGCTACGTCCGTTCTTTTCCGTTCTACCCCCGTCCGTTCTTTTCCGTTCTTTTCCATTCTTTTCCATTCTGTTTATGCAAATTTTTGCCACTTATTGGAGCAGATGACAACGGATGGAGCCACCCCCAAAATTTTGCTAATCCGCTTTGTCCTTTATGCATTTGTTTTGCATCCCTCGGCCAGTGGGACCTAGTCTTAACTCGGGGTTGTCATCTAATAATGTTCTGGCTTTGTGCTGCCAAGGAGCAGAGAATGGTTAAGTGACAAGAAGGCTATCAGAATATATTTGAGGAAAGGACTTCATTGTAGAGATTACTGTAGAAACTGTAATCAATTTTCAGGTCATAATGTGAGGAGAAGTAATGATGGGCAGGGCTTCTCTGGATACAGGAGCAACTAAAAAGGAAATTTCCTACTTGGCACATTGCCAAAATATAAAAAAAAACAATTCTTTCAAATATATTGTCAAGTAAAGGGGAAATCAGTAGATTTAGACAGTTTAAAGGAGTACAAAGATTTATTCAAGCTTAAGCTCTCCACAAGAATCTGAGCTACTAACAGTCAAGGGAAATTAGCAGGAGTTAAAGAAAGGCATTCAAGGTGGGCTGGACTTAGATCTCTGATGAACCAGAGGTGGTATTCAGCAGTTTCTGACCAGTTCTGGAGAACCGGTAGTGGAAATTTTGAGTAGTTCAGAGAACCAGCAAATATCACCTCTGACTGGCCCTGCCCCCATCTGTTCTCTGCCTCCCAAGTCCTAGTTGATTGGCTGGGTCTTCTTTTGTTGCCCTGCATAGGAGAATGGAGCTGGAAAGCAGGTTAGTGGGGTGGGCAGGGAATAGAGATTTTACAGTAGCCTTCCCTCGCCATGCCCACCAAGCCATGCCCACCAAGCCACACCCACAGAACCGGGAGTAAAACAAAATTAATCCCACCACTACGATGAACACTCTGGGACTCATGATTGACAACATGTTTGACCCCTCCCTCAGTCAGCCTGGTCATCTCCTACATATACTTTCAATTACATGTATTAAAATTGGAAATGGGCTTCAAAGTGCTAGGACAATGCTAGCCAATCTGACAGCAAAAAGACAGATTTCAGCTGTCTCTCCATCAATGATGGCGAACCTATGGCATGCTTGCCAGAAGTGGCACATAGAGCCACTTCTGCTTGCACATGACAGGTCTACCTAAAGAGCCCTGATAAACAGTAGGCTAGCCCTGATAAACAGTAGGGCAAGAAGATAGCATGGATCATTCCAGAATGCAATAGCTGGAATGATGAAGAAACACAGAAAAGCACTGGTTCAAGTCTCCCCTACAGCCATGGAAATTTACTCTGAGACTTTGGGGCAACTTTTCTTACCTCAAAGGAATGTTCCATGAAAATTAATCAATATCTTTCTACCAACAATAACTGCGTACAGTACCTTTAAAAATCAGAAATAATATGCAATGTAATGATTTCACAAAATGAAATCTATAAAATCAGAATTTGCAGAATATAATCTGTAAGGAATTCTAAATATTAATAAAGGAATTCCTTGATAATAAAGGGTTATATGGCTATAAGGGGAAATAAAAGAAAATTTGCAATGGTATAAAAAGAATAACAAATAGTTAATGGATCCATGAGGAAAGTGAAGGCTGTAGTGGAACATAGACATAAAGTTAGATGTTTAGTTTTATGTTTTGTTTTTATGTCTACTTTATGTGTAGAATTTTAATAAAGTTTATATACAAAGCAATTTCAAGTAACATCAAAGAACATCTGCATACTGAAACAACAAATATATATAACAAAAAATATAAGGATATAGTGTCTTATATTACATAAAGAAGTAAAAAGATATGCTACAACAAAAAAAAAGAGTACAGAGTTACATCAATTTTATCAGTTAATCAATCAACTCCAAGCTATGCCCAAAAGGACAAACAAAAAAATATCACATAATGATTTTGCCATTAAAAAAGCTTTTAAAATGTAATTGGGACAATAGGAACAATAAGAGAAACTCAGTCTAAGCAACAAACAAATTCACCATTTCAGTGGCTGAAAACTTCTATACCTCCTACCCATTTGAACTTCCCACCGATTTCTATTTTTTTAAAGACTTCTTACTAGCAATTGTTAGAGAATCCTGAAGTATAAATATTACTTACTTACTTCCTGATTTTAATTTATTCACCACTCATTTTGCTGTCCTGAGACTGTGGGGCAGTTTACAATAAAGTAATATGGTAAAAGATTAAAGCAGTAAGGTAATAAATACATTCAAATTAACAAAGGAGTAGCTAAAATGGTGGCATTCGGGTATACAATAGAGTGGAGGAGGGTGTTCTGACCAAGGCTTCCTGAGACACCAACAAACACACATAAAATCCCAAATCCTTTTATTTTAGTTAAATGGCTGTGAATTATTGTCATTCACAGCCTGTAATGAGTTTAACCAGTTATAAATAGTCCCAGGAACACCTGCCAAAGTTCTTCGAAAAACTTTTGATAAGAAGGTACCTTATCTGACTTGAAGTGCTCCAATGACTAAAGTCCCAATTAGTCTTTCAAAACCAAAACAAAGAACAAATTAAGCACGGAGCTTTCAGAGTCCAAAGCGATCAGAGTGAACAACGTTGCTTCCTGCAAAGATTTTCATACCTTTGCACTACCTTTATACTTTATGGGAGGGGCAATCACCTCAATGCTTACTCCCGAGTTGCTCCTTTTGTCTTAGCTGCTCTTGCCTTCTGGAAACTCTGCGCACATGCGCACTGGGAACAGGCTCTCCTTGTTCCTTTGCCTCACTGCTGCCAGATTCTGGAGGCTCCAAAGTCAATACATAACTCTCAAGTGGTCCTGGCCCCATCTCTGTTTCCAACCCAGGAACCTCATCCAAGTCCTCCTCAAAGTCCTCACTGGTCTCTGTTCTTCTGATTCTGCTGCCGTCTGCACAGGCTGCTGACGAACCACAACAGAAGGATCTTTTAATGCACTAAATACATTCGGGGCTAGGCTAATCTGAAGAACCATATTTTAAGGCCTTTACGAAAGGCAAAAAGGATAAAAGCAGATTACACCATGAGGTGGCAGTTATATGGTATTCTAGAGTATGGACACCATGGCAGAGAAGACTCATCTCCTGGACAATCCCAGCAAAAAAATCTTTGACTGACCGAGTCTGCACAATGCCTCTGTATAAGCAAAGTCAATGGGGAAGCCAGATTCACTTAATAACCATGGCTTCATTTGCTTACTGTACATACTTTATCAGTTTTAATTTCTACATAACCTTCAAGAAAAGGGAAGGAGAAAAAGATATTAAAGGATACCTTGGAATCTGTAGGAAGGAAGCATTGTTTTGGCTCTATTCATAGGTTTTCATGGGCATGTATAAAACATACATCATGAAATCCATGATTTATATATCTGCACTCAGCATCAGAACAAGAATATATAAACCAGGTTTTATGCTGTGATGTCACCAGGAATGTACACTATATTTTTCCATCATTATGGCAAATATTTGTAAACATCTATGATCTCATTCTCATAAGGAAAAAGTCTTCTCAGTTATGGCACTGATCAAATTTTCCTGTTTTCTTTACCCGTGCTCTTTCCTTTGGCAAAGGTGCGATTTAGTTGTATACTTGAATATCCTAGGTCCTTTTTGATGACAAGATGATCACAGGAAGACTTAGCTTGATCAGAGAACTGGTCCTCTAAGCCTTTGAATGACACTAGGGCTAGGAACATCCTAATCCATTCTACTTCTTCAAACAACCTTGCACAGGCCTCCAGTGTTGTCAGCATTTAATTATCATGTTTTCTTTCCACAATATTGTGTGAAGAGTCATCTACCATGGAAACGGTGAAACGGTGATTTAATGTAATTGGATACAGTGGGGGAAAAACACCACTGTATAAAGAATGCAATCATAGCAAATGGCAATATAAACTGATCTAGTCCACTCTCTCCTGAATTAATCAGAACTTAGATTAACCAGCAGCATTGCCATCTACAAAATACATGAAATAAAATAATACTGTACAGGTGAAAATACAGTTGTAGAAGAATACAGAAAAATAGCCCACTAATGTAATTGTTCCTAGAACAGCTGATCTATAGAAGCCTTTATTTTAAAATAAGTTTGTATCATTTTACATTCCAGGAGTCTTCATAAGATATAGAAAAATAAGTGAAGCACTGAACAAAAATGGGTGAAATTTCAATTACACCACCGGGATTACCACTTGATATTCACCTTGTGAACACTCCAAATACTGTTTGGAGTATACTACCCATTGTTAATGGAATACAGAATATCTAAGACAAATCAGATGCATTTTTAATTATCTAAGTGCTGTGTGTACACAAGACAATTAAGCAGGTTCAGAACAATTTGATATGTTTATTGATTTCTTTAGGTTAGCTTCATATTTCATATTTTCTCCAGAAGCTTGAGGAAGCTGTCTATCCTCCATATTTGTCCCACAAGGTAGGATGAACTGAGAGAAAGCAATTGGCCCAATATTGTCCATGACTGAGAGTAGATCTGAACCCACTGAACCTTCAGCCCTAGTTCAAGGCCTTAATCACTATGTTATATTGGCTGATCAAAAACCTAGCTTTGTTAGTTTTAAATGGGAGGCAAGGTTGGTGTGCATATGTATGTTTTGGGAGGTATTTGAATTGTAAAACTCCACCTCAAGATGTGTTCTGTGGCTTAGTGTGCTGTATGAACCCAATACATTTATTTATTTTATGGTCCAATATACTACAGAAGATGAAGAAAATTACATCTGCAGAATCATGTGGTATAAGTACAGGTAGTTCTCAACTTACAACAAATCATTTAGCGATCATTCAATGTTACAACAGCAGTGAAGTGGCTTATGACCATTTTTCACACGTACAACACTGCAGCATTCCCATGGTCAGGTCATCAAAATTTGGATGTTTGGCAAGTAGGTCATATTTATGATGATTACAGAGTCCTGGGATCATGTAGTCACATTGTCAAAGTCAATGGGGAAGCCAGATTCACTTAACAACTGTGTTACTAATTTAATAACTGCAGTGGTTCTCTTAACAACTGTAGCAAGAAAGGTCATAAAATAGGACAAATTTCACTTAACAAATGTCTCTTTTAGCAACAGAAATGTTGGGCTCACTTGTGATCGTAAGTTCAGATTTACCTGTTCGTAAGTTCAGATTTACACAAATTTTCATTCAGAATTGGCTCCATACCATGAATAAATTCAAATCATCTGGAATGTCAGTATCTTGGGAAAGTTCAGAATGCATGCAGCATCTCTGTGAAATATCTAAAAAAACTGCCTTGAGTTTACTAAGAGCGGATTCTTGATTTTACTGATCAACCAAAATCATTTTTAACTCGAAAAACTAGATCTCTGAGTAAGATGATGTGTCAAGGTGAGATTAAAAAAATATATACAGTACTTACTTTGTTTATCGAAATCCAATCTCCAAATATATTGTTTAGAATGATACCTACAATAACACCATTATAAATCTCTTCCTGCATTTTAGAAGATATTTCAAGTTAGGAAGAAAGTTAAGTGCCAATTATCCATCAAGACATCAGTCTTCCTCAATTCTCATTTTAAAACTTGAAAGGAAGGTCATAAAGATATTTTATATCACCTTGCCATGAGCCACCATCTGGTGTTTTCATTTATTTTCTTGCCATTAAAAAAATAAATAAAACTCTGGCATATCAAAAAAGAATTTCCGAATCTTTTAGGTTAGGCGGGAGGAAAGAAGCCTATGTCAAATAAAGCCTCATGCTAAGTAATTTCTTTGAATCATTATAGTTTACAATTAGGCAAATGAAAAAAGTAACTTGCTACATCAAGTTTAGTGAGTATAAAGCACATTGTACACTCAAGTTGTAAATTTAGTGAGATAAAGCAACTGTCAACCCTGAAGTGAGCCTGGCTGAGGCCATCTTGGAAGCTTCAGTGTTGCCACAAGGAAGAAGAAGGGACAGGGAGTGGGAAAACAAATAGCTGGGGTTTTGTAGTCAAAACAAAAACGTTTTCCTGTGGGAACCAAGGACATTTCAATAGGTGGCTGGGAGAGTGTCATGAACTGGAACAGAACTTAGTACCAATGTCAGCCAATGGAGAGGCATGTCAACAAACTACCCAATGGGAGCTGAATTGAAAAGTGAAACTAGAAGTAGCCTGGTCTGTGGTCTCAGCCCTAAACTGAAACCTCTCTGTTCTAAGCGCTGAAGCTGCTACTTGTATTTTGATTGTAACTTTACCACGTTGGAAGAATCTACTATTGGTATTGTAAACTTTA
>BLBF01018675.1:0-10072 GCA_015471245.1 Laticauda colubrina
CATACACTAACTATGATTCATAGTTATTATTTCACCTAAACCAGTTAAGGTAAACAATGTTATCCCTAACAGTAGCTGTGATCATTCATCACCAGAACCAAAACCTGTTCAGACTGTTTCACCTTTTATACAGAAGGAGAAGAAGGAGACGTCCAAGAGCTGTGTGGGTCCGAGGATGGATCATGAGAAGAATGGAATTTGGACTCTATGACCAGTTGATGGTGGAGCTGAGGAATGAAGACCCTCGTGCATTCCAGCACTTCATGAGGATGCCACCAGCCATATTTGACAAACTTGTAGAGCATCTGAGACCCAGGTTGACCAAGCCTAGCACCAACTTCCATGCCAACCTGGACCCTGAACTGAAGGTGGCACTGACTCTGCGCCATCTGGCCTCTGGAACCACATACAGAAATATGCAGTATGCATGGAGGGTGCCACACAACAGCATCAGCAAAGTAGTCAGAGAAGTGGTGCAGGCCATCATCGAAGAATATGTGGAGGAGTTCTTCAAGTGCCCCACCACTGAATAAGGCTGGAGGAAACTTGCAGAAGAGTGGTATCAGAGGTGGAACTTTCCCCACACTGTTGGAGCCACAGATGGGAAGCACATGGCCTGCAAAGCTCCAGCCAACTCAGGGTCCACTTATTTCAACTACAAGGGCTTCTTCGGTATCATCCTCTTTGCCATGGATGATGCTGATTACAAGTTCAACTACATCGATGCTTCAGGCAACGGGTCAGCTTCAGATGCCCAGGTATACAACACAAGTGACCTCAAGGAGGGGCTGGAACGCAACCTCAACATGGGCTTCCCAGATCCATACCCCCCTACCCAATGATACACAAGATGTGCCCGACTTCATCATGGGTGATGATGCCTTCTCCCTCAGAACCTACCTCATGAAGCCGTACAGGTCAAGATACCTCACCCATGAAGAGAGGATCTTCAACTACAGGCTGTCCAGGGCAAGACAGGTGGTGGAGAATGCCTTTGGCATCCTGGCCAACAGGTTCCAGGTACTTCTCACCACCATGCAGCTTCACCCACAGACTGTGAGGAGCATCGTGGAAGCTTGCTCGATCCTGCACAATCT
Source organism: Laticauda colubrina (assembly GCA_015471245.1). Classification (NCBI taxonomy): domain Eukaryota; kingdom Metazoa; phylum Chordata; class Lepidosauria; order Squamata; family Elapidae; genus Laticauda; species Laticauda colubrina. The sequence goes on from BLBF01018675.1 coordinate 1,098, forward strand.
CATGCGCACCCGCTACCCAGTGTTGCAGAACAGGCTTGTGGATCATCAACAAGGGAATGGGGACATGGAGCCTGGTAAATGGAGGCAAGGACGAAACCTGATAAACACTGTGGATGTACAAGGCCCCAACAGAGCTTCACGTGAAGGGAAGAAGCAGCACAACCTACTGAGACACTGGTGCAACTCCCCAGCTGGAGCAGTGGAGTGGTAAGACAGGATGATAGATGATTAATGGATGCTTCCTTGAGCCTGTCGCATAACACTGATGAGATTGTTCCATGTATGTTGAGTGCTCCTACAATGAATAGGATATTAATAAAGAGCTTTGTTTATTTTGAAATGTGTTGATCAATGAATAAATTGTTATTGATAAAAAAGTTCCATATGTGTGGCAACTGGGATGGTGGACCATACAGTCCCACTATGCTTGCACTGGAGGTTTATCTATCCCACAACTATCCTTATCTATCCCACAAGCATGCAAAGGCTTAACCATTTGTTAAAAGTTTTCACCAACACTTCACTAAGGTAAAAAAATGAACTAAGTGTGTTAAGCAAAGATAAGCTTTATTAACTTTCTTAGGTAACCTTTGTGACTTTATTAAATAAGCAAAATGAACCAAGTAAACTGAATTAAGTGTGTAAAGCAAAGATAACCTTTATTAACTTTCTTAAGTAAACTGTATGACTTGATTAAATAAGGAGAATGAACCAAGTCAAGTGTCTTAAGCAAAGATAAAGTGAACAAGTAAACAACTCAGTCTCTGACACTATTCTCAGTCACTCTGAGTCATGTCCATGGTCTCAGCTGTTAAGCGGGCAGGGACTGTGGAGGTGGCTGTGGCTTGAGTGTTGGTCTGAGGCACCATAGGGGTGCTTGGCCCCGAGGATACAACAAGTGGTGGTGTGTTCAGGAAGCTATCCAAGAGCTGACTCAGTCCTGTGAGGTTGACAGGCCCTTCATCAAGTACCTAAGATGTGAGGCACAAGACTAATGACAGATTGTCTGTTGACAGGCTTGGCTGTGGGGTGAAGGAAGGAGGAGTGAAGTGGGGCTGTCTGGTCTGCAGCTGGGTGAGGTGTGGCATCTGTGGCATGCGATGAACCTGGGCCTGGACTGGGAAGTTCTGTTTTTATTGTGGGAAGTCCTGGTAGTCATAGCCTTGGTAGGTGAGAGGCTATTGAAAGCCGTGGAAGGGCTGTGACATTGCCTGGGTTGGAGGAGCAGACCTGGACTGGGTAGGAGCAGCTTCAGCTGGGCTTTGAGGTTTGTGCAGAAGTGCTGTTATCTTCTCCTTCATCACCTGGTATTGGGCCTCGGGCAAGTCCATGAGGGTCTGGCTCACGTAGGTGATGAAGGTTTGGCGGTCCGAGGATCCTCTGTCCAAGTGGACCAGCTGAGAGAGAGGTTCTGTGCTGGTCTTCATTGTGTCCCTGATCTCCAACAGCACACTGTGGTTCTGGCCCTCCAGTCTGCCTGTCTGCCTGCATCCTCTGGAGCTAGGTGTGGGTGTGGGCTGGTCTCTGGTGGCTGCTGCTTCTTCCTCCATTTGTGACAGGGGATCCTCCAACTCCGCCAGTATGGGGAGTGCAGCTGTCGGGGGGGTCTCTGCCGTGGGGCCTTCTGAAGACACCTGCCTGGACAGGCTAGCTGGCTCCTGGCTGGAAGAGGACTGGCTGTCTGTGGGCTGTCTGAGGGAGAGGGGTGTCAGAGGGGCTGCTCCTCGGTGGCGGATCTTACCCTCCAGGAAACTGCACTTGGTTATCAGGTATATCTTCCGGTCAGTTAGCTTGACAGAGGCCTGCCCAGATTTTTTGAGGTGTAGCTTGCCATACTAGGTGTGTATGTGCTTCCACCATCCCAGGAGTACATCTGCAGTGTAGCCCAGGTTCTCTGCCTTGTCTCTCCAAGCTGCCTGCTTCTTCTTGGTGTCCCGATACAGTCTGTGGCCCTTTTTCCAGAGGTACCCGTTCTTCCTCAGCCATTCCAGCACCTCATCCTCATGGTCCTCGGAAACGGTGTCCTATTTCCTCTCTCCCTTCTCCTTCCCTTGCCTCTTCCTCCCTCTGGCAGGGCCTTCAGCAGCAGGGCCTTCAGGGACTTGAGCAGCAGGGCCTTCAGCAGCAGGGTTTTGAGGGCCTTGGGGCTGGTCCACCACAGCAGCAGCAGGAGCAGCAGCAGCAGCAGCAGGAGCAGCAGCAGCAGCAGCAGCAGCAGCAGGTTCATAGTCAGTGCCTGGGGGTGGGATGCTGGTTCTGTCCTTCTTGCCAGGGCTGGAACGAGTAGGCACGGACTTCCTCTTCTTGCCTGACTGACGAACCATGGTGTTCCTTGAAGATGTATATGGCAGCACGTCTTTCCTCTCAATGCTGACTGCATGCGTGCTGCATCCTTTTATATCTGCGGATCTGTCACAATTCATACACCCACATGTGCAGTGAATGCTTTGCATCCGATATACATCCGTGCGGCATCCGCTTTGCTTCCTATAGGCATCCGTGATGCATCCGCGTCATCCGCTACGCATCCGCCCCTTCCACTATGCGTCCACTTCGCAATTCTCCCTCGGAAGCCCTTCGGAGGTGTCATCCGCTTCCATCCGCTGTCATCCACTAGGCTTCCTATGAAAATCCATTTAACATCCCCGCTACGTCCGTTCTTTTCCGTTCTACCCCCGTCCGTTCTTTTCCGTTCTTTTCCATTCTTTTCCATTCTGTTTATGCAAATTTTTGCCACTTATTGGAGCAGATGACAACGGATGGAGCCACCCCCAAAATTTTGCTAATCCGCTTTGTCCTTTATGCATTTGTTTTGCATCCCTCGGCCAGTGGGACCTAGTCTTAACTCGGGGTTGTCATCTAATAATGTTCTGGCTTTGTGCTGCCAAGGAGCAGAGAATGGTTAAGTGACAAGAAGGCTATCAGAATATATTTGAGGAAAGGACTTCATTGTAGAGATTACTGTAGAAACTGTAATCAATTTTCAGGTCATAATGTGAGGAGAAGTAATGATGGGCAGGGCTTCTCTGGATACAGGAGCAACTAAAAAGGAAATTTCCTACTTGGCACATTGCCAAAATATAAAAAAAAACAATTCTTTCAAATATATTGTCAAGTAAAGGGGAAATCAGTAGATTTAGACAGTTTAAAGGAGTACAAAGATTTATTCAAGCTTAAGCTCTCCACAAGAATCTGAGCTACTAACAGTCAAGGGAAATTAGCAGGAGTTAAAGAAAGGCATTCAAGGTGGGCTGGACTTAGATCTCTGATGAACCAGAGGTGGTATTCAGCAGTTTCTGACCAGTTCTGGAGAACCGGTAGTGGAAATTTTGAGTAGTTCAGAGAACCAGCAAATATCACCTCTGACTGGCCCTGCCCCCATCTGTTCTCTGCCTCCCAAGTCCTAGTTGATTGGCTGGGTCTTCTTTTGTTGCCCTGCATAGGAGAATGGAGCTGGAAAGCAGGTTAGTGGGGTGGGCAGGGAATAGAGATTTTACAGTAGCCTTCCCTCGCCATGCCCACCAAGCCATGCCCACCAAGCCACACCCACAGAACCGGGAGTAAAACAAAATTAATCCCACCACTACGATGAACACTCTGGGACTCATGATTGACAACATGTTTGACCCCTCCCTCAGTCAGCCTGGTCATCTCCTACATATACTTTCAATTACATGTATTAAAATTGGAAATGGGCTTCAAAGTGCTAGGACAATGCTAGCCAATCTGACAGCAAAAAGACAGATTTCAGCTGTCTCTCCATCAATGATGGCGAACCTATGGCATGCTTGCCAGAAGTGGCACATAGAGCCACTTCTGCTTGCACATGACAGGTCTACCTAAAGAGCCCTGATAAACAGTAGGCTAGCCCTGATAAACAGTAGGGCAAGAAGATAGCATGGATCATTCCAGAATGCAATAGCTGGAATGATGAAGAAACACAGAAAAGCACTGGTTCAAGTCTCCCCTACAGCCATGGAAATTTACTCTGAGACTTTGGGGCAACTTTTCTTACCTCAAAGGAATGTTCCATGAAAATTAATCAATATCTTTCTACCAACAATAACTGCGTACAGTACCTTTAAAAATCAGAAATAATATGCAATGTAATGATTTCACAAAATGAAATCTATAAAATCAGAATTTGCAGAATATAATCTGTAAGGAATTCTAAATATTAATAAAGGAATTCCTTGATAATAAAGGGTTATATGGCTATAAGGGGAAATAAAAGAAAATTTGCAATGGTATAAAAAGAATAACAAATAGTTAATGGATCCATGAGGAAAGTGAAGGCTGTAGTGGAACATAGACATAAAGTTAGATGTTTAGTTTTATGTTTTGTTTTTATGTCTACTTTATGTGTAGAATTTTAATAAAGTTTATATACAAAGCAATTTCAAGTAACATCAAAGAACATCTGCATACTGAAACAACAAATATATATAACAAAAAATATAAGGATATAGTGTCTTATATTACATAAAGAAGTAAAAAGATATGCTACAACAAAAAAAAAGAGTACAGAGTTACATCAATTTTATCAGTTAATCAATCAACTCCAAGCTATGCCCAAAAGGACAAACAAAAAAATATCACATAATGATTTTGCCATTAAAAAAGCTTTTAAAATGTAATTGGGACAATAGGAACAATAAGAGAAACTCAGTCTAAGCAACAAACAAATTCACCATTTCAGTGGCTGAAAACTTCTATACCTCCTACCCATTTGAACTTCCCACCGATTTCTATTTTTTTAAAGACTTCTTACTAGCAATTGTTAGAGAATCCTGAAGTATAAATATTACTTACTTACTTCCTGATTTTAATTTATTCACCACTCATTTTGCTGTCCTGAGACTGTGGGGCAGTTTACAATAAAGTAATATGGTAAAAGATTAAAGCAGTAAGGTAATAAATACATTCAAATTAACAAAGGAGTAGCTAAAATGGTGGCATTCGGGTATACAATAGAGTGGAGGAGGGTGTTCTGACCAAGGCTTCCTGAGACACCAACAAACACACATAAAATCCCAAATCCTTTTATTTTAGTTAAATGGCTGTGAATTATTGTCATTCACAGCCTGTAATGAGTTTAACCAGTTATAAATAGTCCCAGGAACACCTGCCAAAGTTCTTCGAAAAACTTTTGATAAGAAGGTACCTTATCTGACTTGAAGTGCTCCAATGACTAAAGTCCCAATTAGTCTTTCAAAACCAAAACAAAGAACAAATTAAGCACGGAGCTTTCAGAGTCCAAAGCGATCAGAGTGAACAACGTTGCTTCCTGCAAAGATTTTCATACCTTTGCACTACCTTTATACTTTATGGGAGGGGCAATCACCTCAATGCTTACTCCCGAGTTGCTCCTTTTGTCTTAGCTGCTCTTGCCTTCTGGAAACTCTGCGCACATGCGCACTGGGAACAGGCTCTCCTTGTTCCTTTGCCTCACTGCTGCCAGATTCTGGAGGCTCCAAAGTCAATACATAACTCTCAAGTGGTCCTGGCCCCATCTCTGTTTCCAACCCAGGAACCTCATCCAAGTCCTCCTCAAAGTCCTCACTGGTCTCTGTTCTTCTGATTCTGCTGCCGTCTGCACAGGCTGCTGACGAACCACAACAGAAGGATCTTTTAATGCACTAAATACATTCGGGGCTAGGCTAATCTGAAGAACCATATTTTAAGGCCTTTACGAAAGGCAAAAAGGATAAAAGCAGATTACACCATGAGGTGGCAGTTATATGGTATTCTAGAGTATGGACACCATGGCAGAGAAGACTCATCTCCTGGACAATCCCAGCAAAAAAATCTTTGACTGACCGAGTCTGCACAATGCCTCTGTATAAGCAAAGTCAATGGGGAAGCCAGATTCACTTAATAACCATGGCTTCATTTGCTTACTGTACATACTTTATCAGTTTTAATTTCTACATAACCTTCAAGAAAAGGGAAGGAGAAAAAGATATTAAAGGATACCTTGGAATCTGTAGGAAGGAAGCATTGTTTTGGCTCTATTCATAGGTTTTCATGGGCATGTATAAAACATACATCATGAAATCCATGATTTATATATCTGCACTCAGCATCAGAACAAGAATATATAAACCAGGTTTTATGCTGTGATGTCACCAGGAATGTACACTATATTTTTCCATCATTATGGCAAATATTTGTAAACATCTATGATCTCATTCTCATAAGGAAAAAGTCTTCTCAGTTATGGCACTGATCAAATTTTCCTGTTTTCTTTACCCGTGCTCTTTCCTTTGGCAAAGGTGCGATTTAGTTGTATACTTGAATATCCTAGGTCCTTTTTGATGACAAGATGATCACAGGAAGACTTAGCTTGATCAGAGAACTGGTCCTCTAAGCCTTTGAATGACACTAGGGCTAGGAACATCCTAATCCATTCTACTTCTTCAAACAACCTTGCACAGGCCTCCAGTGTTGTCAGCATTTAATTATCATGTTTTCTTTCCACAATATTGTGTGAAGAGTCATCTACCATGGAAACGGTGAAACGGTGATTTAATGTAATTGGATACAGTGGGGGAAAAACACCACTGTATAAAGAATGCAATCATAGCAAATGGCAATATAAACTGATCTAGTCCACTCTCTCCTGAATTAATCAGAACTTAGATTAACCAGCAGCATTGCCATCTACAAAATACATGAAATAAAATAATACTGTACAGGTGAAAATACAGTTGTAGAAGAATACAGAAAAATAGCCCACTAATGTAATTGTTCCTAGAACAGCTGATCTATAGAAGCCTTTATTTTAAAATAAGTTTGTATCATTTTACATTCCAGGAGTCTTCATAAGATATAGAAAAATAAGTGAAGCACTGAACAAAAATGGGTGAAATTTCAATTACACCACCGGGATTACCACTTGATATTCACCTTGTGAACACTCCAAATACTGTTTGGAGTATACTACCCATTGTTAATGGAATACAGAATATCTAAGACAAATCAGATGCATTTTTAATTATCTAAGTGCTGTGTGTACACAAGACAATTAAGCAGGTTCAGAACAATTTGATATGTTTATTGATTTCTTTAGGTTAGCTTCATATTTCATATTTTCTCCAGAAGCTTGAGGAAGCTGTCTATCCTCCATATTTGTCCCACAAGGTAGGATGAACTGAGAGAAAGCAATTGGCCCAATATTGTCCATGACTGAGAGTAGATCTGAACCCACTGAACCTTCAGCCCTAGTTCAAGGCCTTAATCACTATGTTATATTGGCTGATCAAAAACCTAGCTTTGTTAGTTTTAAATGGGAGGCAAGGTTGGTGTGCATATGTATGTTTTGGGAGGTATTTGAATTGTAAAACTCCACCTCAAGATGTGTTCTGTGGCTTAGTGTGCTGTATGAACCCAATACATTTATTTATTTTATGGTCCAATATACTACAGAAGATGAAGAAAATTACATCTGCAGAATCATGTGGTATAAGTACAGGTAGTTCTCAACTTACAACAAATCATTTAGCGATCATTCAATGTTACAACAGCAGTGAAGTGGCTTATGACCATTTTTCACACGTACAACACTGCAGCATTCCCATGGTCAGGTCATCAAAATTTGGATGTTTGGCAAGTAGGTCATATTTATGATGATTACAGAGTCCTGGGATCATGTAGTCACATTGTCAAAGTCAATGGGGAAGCCAGATTCACTTAACAACTGTGTTACTAATTTAATAACTGCAGTGGTTCTCTTAACAACTGTAGCAAGAAAGGTCATAAAATAGGACAAATTTCACTTAACAAATGTCTCTTTTAGCAACAGAAATGTTGGGCTCACTTGTGATCGTAAGTTCAGATTTACCTGTTCGTAAGTTCAGATTTACACAAATTTTCATTCAGAATTGGCTCCATACCATGAATAAATTCAAATCATCTGGAATGTCAGTATCTTGGGAAAGTTCAGAATGCATGCAGCATCTCTGTGAAATATCTAAAAAAACTGCCTTGAGTTTACTAAGAGCGGATTCTTGATTTTACTGATCAACCAAAATCATTTTTAACTCGAAAAACTAGATCTCTGAGTAAGATGATGTGTCAAGGTGAGATTAAAAAAATATATACAGTACTTACTTTGTTTATCGAAATCCAATCTCCAAATATATTGTTTAGAATGATACCTACAATAACACCATTATAAATCTCTTCCTGCATTTTAGAAGATATTTCAAGTTAGGAAGAAAGTTAAGTGCCAATTATCCATCAAGACATCAGTCTTCCTCAATTCTCATTTTAAAACTTGAAAGGAAGGTCATAAAGATATTTTATATCACCTTGCCATGAGCCACCATCTGGTGTTTTCATTTATTTTCTTGCCATTAAAAAAATAAATAAAACTCTGGCATATCAAAAAAGAATTTCCGAATCTTTTAGGTTAGGCGGGAGGAAAGAAGCCTATGTCAAATAAAGCCTCATGCTAAGTAATTTCTTTGAATCATTATAGTTTACAATTAGGCAAATGAAAAAAGTAACTTGCTACATCAAGTTTAGTGAGTATAAAGCACATTGTACACTCAAGTTGTAAATTTAGTGAGATAAAGCAACTGTCAACCCTGAAGTGAGCCTGGCTGAGGCCATCTTGGAAGCTTCAGTGTTGCCACAAGGAAGAAGAAGGGACAGGGAGTGGGAAAACAAATAGCTGGGGTTTTGTAGTCAAAACAAAAACGTTTTCCTGTGGGAACCAAGGACATTTCAATAGGTGGCTGGGAGAGTGTCATGAACTGGAACAGAACTTAGTACCAATGTCAGCCAATGGAGAGGCATGTCAACAAACTACCCAATGGGAGCTGAATTGAAAAGTGAAACTAGAAGTAGCCTGGTCTGTGGTCTCAGCCCTAAACTGAAACCTCTCTGTTCTAAGCGCTGAAGCTGCTACTTGTATTTTGATTATAACTTTACCACGTTGGAAGAATCTACTATTGGTATTGTAAACTTTA
>BLBF01018676.1:0-13734 GCA_015471245.1 Laticauda colubrina
TCTATCTTTAGTCTGTCTTCCTCATCCTCTGGATCCCATTCTTCTACATTTGGTGGATTTTCAATTATGTTCCACAGACCTTCTCCTCGTAGAAGTAGACTACATTTTGTAGACCATGATACATAGTTTGTTCCATCCAGCTTGGATATAAGGGACAAACTCTGTAAATTGACTTGTGCCATGTTTTCTTATATGGATATAAAAATATAATTAATAAAACACAGCTGTCTGTTTACTGTAATGTATAACAATACAAACTCTCACTTTTTACATAAATCTGTTTAACCTAGTTAAACTGACTTTGCAGCCTCTGGGCCCATAACCAGTGTTAAGCCTGGGTTCCCCAACCAGGGTTAGGTAGACAAGCTAAACAGAATGTGCAGCGTTAGTCAGATAGGCACACAGATAAATGAGTGAGCTAAGCTTGTATGTTTATTAACATACAGTAAAAATAACAGATACGCTTGTGCTATCAAGAATATATTTTATTCCAGTATAAGTTTATAGCATAGTCAAAAACAGTCCAATATTCATTTACCATGTAGTCAGTCCATTCAGGGATATTCAGTTAGCAAAGTCCATGTAGAATATCCTATTGTCAGTTCACATAAATCAGTCCGTTGTTGTCTCTCCCGTTCGAGCAATGCAGTCTTGCTTCCAAGCAGTAATCAGGGATCATCAAAGCCAGAGAGAGAGAGAGCAAGCTGTAGCCTTGCTACTTTTATATGGTTTTCATAACCACACCCACAGTTGCTATTTTACATTTAAAGCTGCATACACTAACTATGATTTATAGTTAGTATTTCACCTAAAACAGTTAGGGTGAACAATGTTATCCCTAACATGAGTCACTATTGTTTGTGCTTCAGCCGTTAAGGGGTCTACTGGGAGCTTTTGGTAAGCTTGTGCTAGGTCTAGTTTAGCGAAAACTTTTCCTCCCCCAAGAGAGCATAATAGATGTTGTACGACTGGACCGGGTATGCGCTTTATTGCAGCGCGTGGTTCAGGGTAGCCTTGTAGTCGCCACAGATTCAAACAGACCCGTCTGGTTTAATCGGCGTTACAATTGGTGTTTCCCATTTAGCATGGTCGACCGGTTCTAAACCCCTTGATCTATTAATTTATTTAGTTGTTCCTCTATTTTTGCTTTTAGAGCAAAAAGAACTCGTCTGGCCTTTAGTCTTTTAGGGGCTACCTGGGGGTCTAGACTAAAAGAAATTGGGTTCCCCCGATACCTGCCTAGGGAGCCATCAAAAACATCCTGGAATTCTTGGATCAGGTCTTCTTCCCAGTCGGTTGCGGCCACCCGGTCTACTCCGGTCATCCCAATGCCCAATGGTGCGAACCATTCAATGCCCAGGAGGCTTGGTCAATCTCGGTCGACTATCGTTAATGGTAGTACTGCGACATGTTGTCTGTAGGCGACTCGGAAATGTCCTAGGCCTACTACAGGAATTCGGTTTCCTTGATAGTCCTTGAGGGTTAGTTTTTGTCTATGGAGTTCCTTGATCTTGATGTCATTCAAGTTCTTTAGCCAATCAGAAACCTGTATTTAGGAGTCTACTATTCTTTATACAGAACAGAAAGAGGACCACACTGTCAGAAAACACGCTTCTCCAGACCATATAGTTAAATTATTTATTGCTAATGTTCAATTCAAAGCCAAGGTCTATAAAGTAAATTTTCCCAGAAACTCAAACTGAGCTTATTTATAAAAAGCAAATATATGAGTTGTGGTGGCGCAGTGGTTAGAATGCTGTACTGAAGGCTACTTCTGCTGGCTGCTGACTGCCTACAGTTTGGCAGTTCGATTTTCACCAGCTCAAGGTAGAGTCAGCTTTCCATCCTTCCAAGGATGATAAAATGAAGATTGTTGGGGACAACCTGCTGACTCTGTAAAACTGCTTAGAAAGAGTTGTAAAGCACTGTGAAGTGTTATATAAGTCGAAGTACCATTGCTTGTTACACAAGAAGCCAGCACTGATTGATAAGCCTAATTAAATGATGTCCATCAACCCATCAAATCAGGAAGTGACTGAAGCACTAAACAACAAATGAGACTATTTTACGAGGGACACAGATTTATCTTTCTCATGAACCAATGCAGCTATCATGATGGTTTCAATACTATTCTGTAAATGACTTTGCCTGCCAGGCAAATGCTACAAAACTTAAGACCACTGCCAAGAAGAGGAGAAAGTAGCCCACAAAGGACTTACTTTTCTAATCATGCAAATTGACTTGAGTTGCAGGAAATAAATGTGCTGATTAAGGCAGGGTGTAAAAAGTGCCAAGAACTATTGCTCATGCTAAGAATGGAATAAAGGACGTAGAAGAGAGGTTCTATAAGTACCCTACAGTTTTTAAAGGCTTCCTCCACCTATTAATTACCCTATTCCTAACATCACATCCTGTAATTCCTATAATTCCAAGCAGGAATAACTGATAGACTATGCTAAATTCAAAATGTTTAGATTGTATTAAATAATTTGATGTAAAACAGAACATAGTTGCTGAAGAATTCGTTTTCAAGATGAAAATCTACAGTTGTGCTAGCAAGTGTTTATTGATGCAAGTATTTCTCCTTAGACAGGGGCATTTGCCTATCAAAGGATAAGCTTGCTTCTTCTACCACTGAAGCCCATTTCTGACTGCTGGAAGACCTCCAATGGAAAAAAATGTTTGCGCCATCTGGATACTGGGAGAACTTCTATTTTCTCAATGTTTATTTTCATGGGCTCCTGAAGGCACAGAGGAGCCTACGAGAGAAAAGAAATGGGCAATGGCGGCCCTAATTTCAGAATAACAGAATTGGCAGGGACCTTTGAGGTCTTCTAGTCCAACCCTTTCTCAGGCAGGAAACTCTATACCTTTCAGATAAATGGCTGTCCAATCTATTCTTAAAAACTTCCAGTACAAGAGGATCCACAACTTCTGGAGGCATTTTTTGGTCCTCCATATGATTGAATGCTATCATTCTTCTTTCATCCTCTAGCTAATGTTGGCCAGCACCGAGACAGGAAATACCTTTTGATTTCTTATAGTAACAAAAGCTACAGGGCTTCCAAAATACCTCTTAACAGATACGAGGCAGCAGTCTACCCCCGAAGACTAATGGGGTTGGGCTTTCAGTTCAACAGACCTTCCTGATCAACAGATTTTCCTATAGAACACTTGTTTAGGTCTGTCAGTTGAAAAAATACACACTTGTCATGCTTTTCCAATCAAACATCTTATCCAAGAGCTAACTTTGTTCCCTATAATGTTTTTGTAGGAGGTGTTCCGTCCGGAAAAACGCGAGGTAGATCGGGTTCCAACAACAAAGTCTTTATTATATACAGCAGTTGAAAAACGGAACATTGGCTCAAGCCGCGGCAGCCTTTTTATAGGGATTTGCCTGCCGGCTTGTAGCCAATGACAGGTATTTAGTTTTGCCGCCTTTTGAGCAGCTTCGTGGATTGATTCCTATTGAACCAATCCCCATTTAGGTTTTTTAGCCAATCAGAATCCTATAATTAGGAGTCTACTATTCTATATACAGAACACCCCTCCCCTCTTGGTTTAGTCCTACGTGGTGACGTAGTCGCGCAGGTAGGTGGGGCTTCTTTTGACTCGACTGGACTTGTGCAGTTCATTTCTGCTGAAGACTTCGACTGGTTCGGATGGGGTTGCTGTCTCTCCGGTCCTTCTCCATGGAACCGCCTGGAAGGGTGAGTCAGCCATTTTACTGCCACCTGAGTTTCTTAGACCAGCGGTTTTGCCGCTCCCTCCTGTTTTCTCCGGGCAGGTCGAGCTGGCCTGGCTGGCCCCTTCGAGTGGACTCTTCTCGCAATTTTCTTCTAACTGTAAGTCTCTTTTTTGCTCTTTTTGTTTGTTAACATATTCTGTGTTTAATTTAAATGGTTCTTTATTATTTTCTTGTATTTCCCCCCCCCCTCTTTGGTTTGGTTTTCGTTGTTTTTTAATATTTGTGGTTGTGTGTTTGTACTTCTTTCTATGTTTCTGGACCGAAGCTGGTCTATGTGCCGCTTCCATTCCCTGCCGTCGTCTATGGTTAGTCGGTAGGACCAGGGGCCTGTAATTTGTGTTATTGTACCTGGAAGCCCTAATGGGTCCCCGGTAAAATTTCTTGCATAGACTAGGTCGCCAATTTCAAATGTCCTGAAATGGGTGGAGGAGTCGGGGGGGGGGGTGTTTCTGGCATATAGTTTGGGTGCAATCTGTCTAATTGCGACCTCAGTTTTCTTCCCATTAGTAATTCTGCCGGGCTTTTGTTTGTTATAGTACCCGGTGTAATATGCTGGAGGTGAGTAGGTGATTTATTTTATCTTGGACATCCCCAATGTCCATTTTTTCTAACCCTTCTTTGATAAACCTGACCATTCTCTCTGCCCTACCGTTTGCAGCCGGGTGGGCTGGCACGGTTAGGGCATGTCTAACACCTAGGGAGGCTAGGTATTGTTCGAATTGGATACTCGTTAATTGTGGCCCATTGTCGGACACTAGGATGTCTGGCAGGCCATGGGTTGCGAAGAGTTTGTCAAGTTGTTTAATAACGGTTTCAGTTGTCGTAGATGGCATAATTTTAACCTCTAGCCAATTTGAGTATGCATCTACGGCAATTAGGAAAGTATGCCCCTTAGTAGGACCCGCAAAGTCAATGTGAATTCGTGACCAGGGGCCTCGTGGGGTTTCCCAGTCCCTAATGGGTGCTTTTGGTGGGGAAGGTCTGGTTCTTTGGCATTTGTTGCAAGAATTTAGCCAGTATTCGATGTCCCTGTCTATACCCGGCCACCAGACATAGCTTTTAGCAAGGCTTTTCATTTTAACAATTCCAGGGTGGCCTTCATGAAGCATACCCAGTACCTTAGTTTGTAATTTGGAAGGGATAATTACCTGATCACCCCACAACAAACAACCCTTTTGAATCGAGAGTTCAGTTTGTCTGGTCCGAAAAGGTTTAAAGTTCTCAGTTTTTTTATTTTCCAGCCAGCCTTTACCTACCCAGTTCAGTACACGGGCAGTCAATGGGTCCTTTGCGGTGGCTCTGGCAACATCATTTGCAGATATGGGCAGATTTGGGCATGTCTCTATCTGCAAGGTGGTCATCGTTGGTGCCGGGTCTTCCTCTATAATTGGTAGCGGAGTTCTGCTCAAAGCGTCTGCATGGGAGATTTGTTTCCCAGGGCGATGTGTTAGAGTATAAGAGTAGGCTGCTAGGAATTCTGACCATCTAGTCATTCGTGGGGACAAAATGTTCGGTGTTGGCTTGTTTCCCGCCAAAATTCCCAGTAGCGGTTTATGGTCCATTACTATCAAAAATGTTCTTCCATATAGATATTCGTGGAAGCGTTTCACTCCGGCGACGATTGCCAGGACTTCTCTGTCCAATTGACTACAATTACGCTCGGTTTTAGACAGAGTCTTTGAATAGTATGCGATGGGTACCTCTCTCCCATCTGGCAATTGGTGGCTCAGGATGGCACTGACTCCAAACGGTGAGGCGTCGCAGGTCACCGTCAATGGAAGTGTGTTACTAAACTGGATAAGAACGGTGTTTGATGTTAATAAGTTTTTTATTTTTGGGAAGGCTTTCTTTTCTCTATAACCCCAAGTCCAAATTGTTTTCTTATCCAGTAATTGGTGTAATGGTTCCGCTATTGTCGCTTTGTGGGGTAGGAACACGTTATAAAAATTTATTAGTCCTAAAAATGCCTGCAGTTCAGTTTTGTTCCTTGGTTCTGGTGCGTCTTTAATAGCTTTGACTTTTTTGTCAGTAGGGTATATACCCTCTCCGTCTATTAAGTAGCCCAGGAATTTGACTCAATCAGTCATTAAACAGCATTTTTCTTTTTTTACTTTTAGGCCAGGTTCTCTGAATTTAGTTAGTACGTCTTTTAGTCTTTTTTTTAGTTGCGTCGCATCTTTGGCCGAAATTAGGACATCGTCGAAGTAGGTATGACCCCTTTTATACCATTCAATAGGCGTTCCATGAGGCTCTGGAAAACGCCTGGGGCTACGCTCACTCCAAATTGGAGTCTGTTGCATTTGAATGCCCCTTTGTGGGTCACTATAGTTTGTGCTTCAGCCATTAATGTGTCTACTGGGAGCTGTTGGTGAGCTTGTGCTAGATCTAGTTGAGCGAAAACTTTTCCTCCCCCAAGAGAATGTAATAAGTGTTGTACGACTGGCACCGGGTATGCGCTTTGTTGCAATGCGTGGTTCAGAGTAGCCTTGTAGTCACCACAAATTTGAACCGACCTGTCTGGTTTAATTGGTGTTACGATCGCCGTTTCCCACTTAGCATGGTCAACAGGTTCTAAAACCCCTTGGTCTATTAATCTATTTAGTTGTTCCTCTATTTTTGCTTTCAGAGCAAAAGGAACTTGTCTGGCCTTTAGTCTTCTAGGGGCTACCTGGGGGTCTAGACTAAAGGAAATTGGGGTCCCCTGATACCTGCCTAGGGAGCCATCGAAAACGTCCTGGAACTCTTGGATCAGGTTTTCTTCCCAGTCGGTTGCGGCCACCCAGTCTACTCCGGCCATCCCGATGCCCAATGGTGCGAACCATTCGATGCCCAGGAGGCTTGGTCGGTCTCGGTCGACTATTATCAATGGTAGTACTTCGACATGTTGTTTGTAGGCGACTTGGAAATGTCCTAGGCCTACTACAGGAATTCGGTTTCCTTGGTAGTCCTTCAGGGTTAATTTTTGTCTCTGGAGTTCTTTGAGTTTGATATCTGGGACCAGTTGTTTGATGGTGTCCCATGATACCATTGATAGGAAAGACCCAGAGTCTACCTCCATTTCGCAGGGGTTGCCTTCTATTTTTACAATTATTTTTACTTTCTTCCCGCTTTCCATCTGAGCGCTTCCGATAGTGAAAGTCTGATGTGTTTTCTCTCGGTTAGTGGCTCGCTTGTTCCACTGCCACTTTCTCTCAGTTTGTTTTGGCTCAGCTTGTGTGAGGGAGTTGCTGTGTCTGTTTGGGCTGTAATTTTTTTTATTCCTGCAGACTTTCTCGATATGCCCTCTTTTCTTGCAAACTCTGCAAATGGCATCGAGAAATCTGCAATCGGCCCGAGGATGGTTTCCTCCGCAACCAGCGCATTCCTGCCAATTCCTTTTTTCGCGCCCTTTCTTGTTGGCATATAGGCGGTGGACTTCGTCGTCTTCCTCCCCGGATTCTGACGTCTCGTCAAAATCCTCGTGGTGAGTGGTGGTGGGAAATTGTTTTTTCCCTCTGGCCAGGCTCGTTTCGTCATTGTTCGTGTTCATCTGTTTCATTTTGACAGCCGATTTTTTCACAGCTTCAGCGGCTGTGGCTTCTGCGATGGCTTCAGCTCCGGTTATATTGGGTTTATTTAGCAGCTTGCTCTGTACATTAGAGTCTTTTAAACCCAGTATTACTCGATCCCGCATCGCTTCATCTAAATTTAGAAATTCGCACACTCCCCCTGTTTGTCGGAGGGCTGCCACAAAATCAGCGATGGTCTCGCCTTCTTTCTGGTCTCTTCGGTAAAATTCATGCCGCTTGATAAGGTTTGACACCACCAGTGCGTAGTGAGCCTTTAGTATTCTTTGGAGCTCTGGCCAAGTCAATTGTTTCACATCTCAGGGCTTCGCCAAAGCCTTGGCCATTTTGAAGATTATGGGCCCGCAGTGTGTCAAGAAAACAGCTCTCTTACGCTGGTCTGAGATCTCTTCCATCTCGTTACTTTCCAAATACATCTGGAAACGGTCTACGTAGGATTCCCAATCCTCTTCATTGGGATTGAAGGGTGCGGGCAGCGCATTATTTATAGCCATTGTTCTTCGTCTAGTTTTGTCGCCGCATGCTCAGTCTCGCGTTTAGGACGATCCCATCCTCGTCGCCAGTGTTCCATCCGGAAAAACACGAGGTAGACCAGGTTCCAACAACAAAGTCTTTATTATATACAGCAGTTGAAAAACGGAACATTGGCTCAAGCCGCGGAAGCCTTTTTATAGGGATTTGCCTGCCGGCTTGTAGCCAATGACAGGTATTTAGTTTTGCCGCCTTTTGAGCAGCTTCGTGGATTGGTTCCTATTGAACCAATCCCCATTTAGGTTTTTTAGCCAGTCAGAATCCTGTAATTAGGAGTCTACTATTCCATATACAGAACAGGAGGTTAACCACAGAAACACACATTTTTCTTGTGCTGGGGTGGGCTCCCCTTCTCATCATTTTCATAATGATCTGATAGCTATATCATTTTATTGATTTCTCCTTTCCTTTCCTTTTCCTTCCTTCCTTTTCAGTATGTCTTCTATGGCAAAAATACTGTATCAGTATTAGTAGTAACGAAGTCTGTCTTCCTGTGGAAAATACTTCGTTCACTTTCAACTTGTCTACAATAACAGTGCAAATGTTTTGATACCAGATTAAAGACAGAGTACCATGGTTATCAGGGTTGGGGGCAATTTTTCTGGGCCAAGGGAAAAATATCATGAATATAACTCACATAATTCTTCAGCAGATTTATATTTCATAGTACAAAACTCCACAAGAACTGCTTACCAGGTCAACCTTGCTCAAATGAAGGCAGGAACTCTTTATCCTAGAACAATATTAACCTTTGTGTGACATGTTAAATAACAGAATTTTTCCACATAAGCCATGTGGACTGGCTTCCCTTTCATTAGAGGCATAGAATATATTCACATAGGTGGGTTTTCTTATGAGTCATCTGCCAATATATCTGTTTAGTTAATTCAAATGCAGTCATAACTGCAATGCTTATCTAGAATACTTCTGGCTTAATTAGTTCTGACATAATATATTGGATCAACTCAGCCAACTGTAAGTTGTAAACCATTGGGTATATAGTATGTGTTCTAAGAACTCAACCATTTGTGATTAATTAGGCATATCAAGGTTAAGCAAACTACAGCTTTATATGACATGCAAACTTGCTCTCTGTTGGCATGCTTAATTTTTGCCAGTTCTTTTACTTATTATTCAGGACATTTATCCTCTCCCCCCACCATCTAGAGACAGATACAACACAATACACTAGAAAACTGCATCACACATGGCCTTTGCATAAATAAAGTCTAATAAATGGGTGTGTCATGTGACTTAAACATTATGATTTATGAAATTTATAAGTCAACATGTATAAACCTAGCCAACTGTGGTCCATTCATGTTTTTAATTTTTTAAAATATATGTCTATCATACCTTTCATTCAGGATTACAAGATGATCTACACACCACTCCTTTCAATGTTCCCCCCAAAACCAAATCACCATATAAGTTCCATCAAGCTAAGAATATATTCACTGCTGCCTCCTTAATTTAAGGAGTATTCTACTTTTCAACAAATTTTACTTGGGTGAAAATCCTTTCAAGCATTCAACAGATGAAAACACAAAGATACTTAACTACTTTGTTTATAAAGTGTTAAGCCTGGGTTCCCCAACCAGGGTTAGGTAGACAAGCTAAACAGAATGTGCAGCGTTAGTCAGATAGGCACACAGATAAATGAGTGAGCTAAGCTTGTATGTTTATTAACATACAGTAAAAATAACAGATACGCTTGTGCTATCAAGAATATATTTTATTCCAGTATAAGTTTATGGCATAGTCAAATAACAGTCCAATATTCATTTACCATGTAGTCAGTCCATTCAGGGGTATTCATTTAGCAAAGTCCATGTAGAATATCCTATGTCAGTTCACTTACAAAATCAGTCCTTTGTTGTCTCTCCTGTTCGAGCAATGCAGTCTTGATTCCAAGCAGTAATCAGGGATCATCAAAGCCAGAGAGAGTGCGAGCAAGCTGTATACTTGCTATTTTTAAATGGTTTTCATAACCACTCCCACAATTGCTATTTCACAGTTAAAGCTGTATACACTCTACCATACACTAACTATGATTCATAGTTATTATTTCACCTAAACCAGTTAGGGTAAACAATGTTATCCCTAACATTCTCCCCTTTTAGGTTACATAATAACTATGAATCATTTACATCTTTAGAAAATATTTTTCGCAACTTTCTTTAAACTTAGTTGCTCCTTGAGCTTTTGTAAATTGGTCTGCAATGTTTTCTTCTGACATGCAGTATACCAATTTAATTAATCCATTTTTCACTGATTCTCTTACATTCAAATATCTTAAGTCAGTATGTTTTGATCTAGTTTTTACAGCAATACTAGTAGCTAACTTTATAGCTGCTTGGTTATCCTCATGCACCATAATGGAATATTTTACATTTATACCCATGTCCAACAACAACTGTTTGTAGAAAATCAAGTCAGTGCATAATAATGATAGACATGAAAATTCTGCTTCCATCGTGGATAAACTAATATGCTGTTGTCTGATTGACCTCCATCCTATTAGTGTCTTACCAAATAATATAGCCATCCCAGATGTTGATCTTCTAGTGTTTATATCAGTTGCAAAACTTGCATCTGCATAAGCACTAAGACTCAAATCACCCTTTGGTTCTATATATAATGCATGGTTTATTGTTCCCTTAAGATATCTCAATATTCTTTTTAAAGATTTCCAATGACATTCTTTTGGATCTGAATTAAAACGTGCCAGCTGATTTACACTATAAGCTATATCTGGCCTTGACCAATTGCTTATATATGATAAGCTACCAATCAAAGATTGATATATGGACTTATCAAATTTGGGACTTTGATCATTAGTTTGGCAAACTTCTTGACTCATTGGAGTCTTTGCTGGTTTACAAAGTTCCATCTTATATGTTTTAATTAATTGGCAAATTTTATCTTCTTGAGATATCTTAAAACCATTATTTGTTTTATTAATTGTCAATCCTAGATACCTTTTAATTTCACCTAAATGCTTTATTTTTATCTTTTTGGCTAATAATGATATAATCTCATTAGCTTCATTATTAGTCTTAGTTATTAAAGCAATATCATCTGTAAATAATAACAATAATGACACCGTTCCATTATTTTCTCTTTTAAACACACACGGATCTGCTAAACCAGATTTAAAACCTATATTGTTTAACTCTTTCACAATATATTGGTTCCACTCAAACCCAGATTGTTTCAACCCGTAAAGACTCTTTTTGAGTTTCCAACAATCATTACTATTGACTTTATTGTCATTTATACCAATTGGTTTTCTTAAATATAGTGTGCTGCAATGGTGCATGTAGATAAGCAGTTTCTACATCTAAATGGTTAATGACATAGTTTTTCTTAGCTGCCCACACTAATGCTGCTCTTAAAGATGTAGCTTTAAGGCTTGGCGCAAAAACTTCATCGTAATCAGATGCAGTTTGATTAAATCCTTGAGCTACTAACCTAGCTTTATGTGTAACAGTCCCATCATTTCCAGTTTTTACTTTAAATATCCATTTGCACCCAATGGATTTTTCTCCTGGAGATAATTTGGCATCTTCATACACTTTCATTACCTTTAATGAATTTAGTTCTTTTTCTATTGCCTTTTGCCAATTCTCCTGATCCTTAGCAGGATACATCCTAAGTTCATCTACACTAGTTGGAACTTTAGTTACTTGGCAAACTATACTTGCTTGATACCTATCAGGTGGTCTAGTTACACGTGTAGTACGTCTAGGTATTATAGGACTTACAGGTGGACTTTCATTTATTAATTGTTCTTGATCATGTAACTCTTCCTGAGCAACTATTTCCTCTTGTTCTGGTCCTATTTGCTCTTCGTGGACTTCTTCTTTAATTGGACTCTTCTTATAGCTAATCTCATCTTTCTGCCTTTTGTAGGGTTCAATAAATACTTCATTATTTAAATCTTGCTCTAATCTATTCCATCCTACATGTTCAAGGAATTTTGAAGTAGCACTGGTGTAAACTCTAGATGTACCTGGTTCCCAGAATCTATAAGATCTATGATTAGATGTATAACCTACAAAAATCAATCTTTTAGCTCTATGCTGTCCTTTGTGCCTAAGTTGTGTAGGGATATGCACCCATGCTGGTGCTCCAAATGTGTGTATGTAACTTAAATCAGGTTTTGTACCATGCCACAGTGTGAATGGTAATTCACCTGTTGTTGAATTAACAACATTATTTAATATATGATTACCACACATTATTGCTTCTCCCCATAAATTTTCAGGTAATCCTGAATCAGACATCATAGTTTGTGCCATTGATTGTAATGTTTGGCCTCTTCTTTCTATAAAGGCATTATGTTGTGGCCTATATGGTGCAGACATTTTATGCTGAATCCCCAATTGTCTTATTCTGTTTTTAAATTTGTTATTTGTGAATTCAGTGCCATTATCAGTGATGAGAGTCACTAATTTTCTTTTGGTTTTTCTTTCTGCGAATTTTAGCCAATTAAATATATTTTGATATGTTTCAGTTTTGCTCTTCATTAAATAGCAAAACCCATATCTAGAATAGTGGTCCATTATACTAAGTATATAGCGAGCTCCTCCTACACTTGGTTTTTTCGGACCTATTAAATCAGCAAATACTACTTCTAAAGGCTCTTTAGTAGTAAATCCATCAACTCTATTAGCTGGTATGACCCTGCTCTTATTTTGATTACATGGATTACATTGCAAATACTTATCACAAGGTTTCAAACTTATTCCCTTAGACAATTCAACAGTTTTCTTAAGCATTTTAAAATTTAAATGCCCTAGCCTTCGATGTAACAAGTGAATACATTCATCATGAGGTTTCTGGTTTTCATAAATTGTGTTAGCCACCTTTAAACCATCATCATTTAACACAAACAATCCATCTCTTAAAGATGCAGTAATTTTCTTATCATCTTTTGTAATTAAGCAGTTATCTCCCTTAAATGTAACTACATATCCTAGTTTAACCAAAATTCTAACTGAAATTAAATTAAACTTAAGTTGTGGTACATATAACATTTTTACATTCTCTTTTATAAAAGAACAATATGCTATACCTTCACCTTTAGCTTTCAGTTTCCAGCCATTGGCTAACGATATCTGCTGTTTACTCTGGGACATTTTAATAAAATTTTTGTTATCATTTGTTATACAATGGGATGCTCCACTGTCAACCACCCATAAATTATTTTTTACAGCTCCGTTAGTATACATGGCTAACTCTAAATTTTTATTTAGTTTTTGATGTTTTCTAGTATTCTGGCCAACGTTCTGGCGCTTTGCCTTTTTACAAAATCTTGCCAAATGTCCTCTTCCTCCACAATTAAAACACTTTTTAATTGCGTATGCAGTAGGAGATTCATTATCTTCTTTTTGAGGTTACTCCCTCCTTAATTCATCTCTTTCATGCCTTCTTCTGGCCTCTTCAATCAATCTGCCAGTTATATCAGTTAAAGTTAAATTGTCCTTTGGCAAAATTTCAAGTGAAGTTACGTAGTTATCATAACTTTCATCAAGGGAAGATAGAGTTATGTAAACTTGATGTTGTTCAGGGAAAATAAGCTCTTTCTCGTGCAATTCCTTAAAAATGCTTTGCAGTTTTTAAATGACTCTGCATATCACCATTTGTTTGGAGATGTGTCCTGAAAAGCTTCCGTGTTAGATTTATGTGAGCACCAATATTATCTCAAACATAAATTCTCTTGAGCTTCTGCCAACACCCAAAAGCTGTTTTCTCTCCGTGGATATAAACAAGCTGTTGATCAGTTAAGGTTAACACAATTATGCAAATGGCTTGTTGATTTTTATGCTTAAATTCTTCTATCTTTAGTCTGTCTTCCTCATCCTCTGGATCCCATTCTTCTAC
>BLBF01018677.1:0-34440 GCA_015471245.1 Laticauda colubrina
TTTCTTTATCCAAGGCTCTTATTATGACTGTCTTCTCCAGCAGCTTCAAAGCCAAACCTCAAATGTTGAGATATTGATAAGAGTCCAAGAGAGCACCTGTAATAATATTTTACTGTATTCTCCCTCTATCTTATCACATTAAAATGTCCTTGAAAAGAAGTGCTTTTCTCCCCAATTCAAATAAAATATTTTCAAGCCTCTAGTTGGCAGTGTTACAGCATCTCTAAATACTCTTTCCCCCCCCAGCCAAAAGAAAAAATGTTTATAAAGAACTCAAACAAAAAAAAAGATAGTCAAAGGGAGCCTCTATCCTAAAAAGAAAGTTAAAAAGATAAAAAATAAAAATCAAGTGAAAAATAAAAATATATATAAGAGAAAATTCAATCCGGTTACCTACAAAGTCACCTTAAAGTCCTCAAAGAAAATAAGAAAAAAAAATAAATCCAAGTCTCAATTTGACATCACTTAAACGCCGCTCAACCCAGGTTCAGTCAAAAGAAAAATAAAGTCACAGATTTCTTCTTTGTTCAGGATGTCCTTTCAAGTCTTAATCAATTTATAATGCAAAAGAATTTCTCACCCAACCGATACACGCTCATTTAAATCCCTTTCTTTCCGGAGTTGTCCCGACTTCAGCAGCTTTAGAGGCTGCCTCTCTGCTTCCAGCAAAAGGGCTTCTCCCGGATCAAACCAGAGATTTTGCGATGTCTCTGGGATCCTGGGACTGTGCCCTTCACAATCCCCGTCTCTACGGGACGGTTTAGGTCCGTTAGAACCGACCAGAGGCAAAAATATCAGCTGAGATCTCAGAGCCCCGAGATCGCAGCTGTAACACCGAGACGTAGCTCCGCCTTCTCCAAATAGGACTTTTTTCTATGGGCTGTAGCTTCAGCGAAGTCTATAGCGTCCAGGAAGCAGTCAAAATGGTTCCTATAGGACTCCCAGGTCTCAGCCGTCGGTCTGAAAGGTGGGAACGCAGGGTTTGAAGTCATCTCATATCGGCGGTGTCTGTCTCCTCAGCAGGGAGGTTGAATTTTGGACTTGCGAAATAGTGCCTGCGGCTGTGGCAGTCAGCTCATAGTGGCTTCGGCTCTTTTTGAAAGTGACTGAGCTCAGCTGTTCTTGTCCGGCCACCTCTTATTCAGATCCCGCCCTCGTCGCCAGTGTTCTAGTGCGGTGGTAATTACTGAAGTGGACATGGAGCTAACAGTCTAGTAACTTTATTACAATGAATGAAGGGTTGCCGCGGCTGCCAGGCTAACAGGCAGTCAGCTGGCAGCAACAGTTGATGCCGTTTGACAGCTCCTTTTATAGCCCACTGTCAAACGGCATCAACCAATGGGAGCGGTTCGCACTCCTGCCAGAAACGTGGACCGGAGTGAAGACTGCAGATGAATGCAACAACCACCACTAGATGGATTCACAACTGGCTGGTAAACCATTCTCAATAAGTAGTCCTTAATGAGTCTAAGTCTCCATGGAGGGAAGTAAGCAGTGGGGTGCCACAAGGTTCCCTCTTAGGCCCAGTACTCTTCAATATCCTCATTAATGATTTAGATGAGGGAATAGAATGGGAACTTACCAAATTTTCAGATGATATGAAGCTGGCAGGAATAGCTAACACCCAAGAAGATAGGCTCAAGATCCAGATGGATCTTGACAGACAAGAACACTGGGCCATATCTTATAAAATGAAATTCAATGTAGAGAAAAGTAAAGTCCTATATTTAGGCAAGAAAAACGAAAAGTACCCATATAGACTGGGTGAAACCAGGCTCAATAGCAGTAACTGTGAGAGGGATCTTGGAGTCTTAGTAGACAACCAGCTAAATATGAGCCAGCAGTGTGCAGCAGCAGCCGAAAAAGCTAATGCAATCCTAAGTTGTATTAACAGAGGGAAACAGTCAAGATCAAGGGAAGTACTAATACCACTCTATAAAGCCTTAGTAATACCACACCTAGGGTACCGCATCCAGTTTTGGTTATTTATAAAAAAGATGTTGAGACTCCAGAAAAAGTACAGAGAAGAACAACCAGGATGTTTAGGGGTCTGGAGGCTAAAACATACAATGAACGGTTTCAGGAACTGGGCTTGGCTAGTCTAGTAAAGTGAAGGACCAGGGGAGACATGATAGTGGTCTTCCAATATTTGAGGGGCTACCACAGGGAGGAAGGGGTCAAGCTATTTTCTAAAGCTCCTGTAGGCCAGATAAGGAATAATGGATGGAAACTGAACAAGGAGAGATTTAACCTAGGAATAAGGAGAAACATTCTGATAGTGAGAATAATCAACCAATGGAACAGCTTTCCCTCTGAAGTTGTGGGAGCACCATCAGTTGAGACTTTCAAGAAGAGATTGGACTGCCATTTGTCAGAAAGGGTGTCGGGTCTCCTGCTTGGGCGGGGGGTTGGACTAGATGATCTACAAAATCCCTTCCAACTCTGATTATCTGTATCTGTAACCAATAGAAAGACATCACATAAATATGATGCAGAGAACAGCCCAAAGCACATATTTCAGTAGAGAGTAGTTCCCTGAGAATGGGCTTTAGCACGAGTCAGAAAGCTTGGAAGATTAAACCTCTGGTCCCGGTTACTGACCCATATTGGATTTTACAAAAAGATCTGAACACATTTATTGCACGATGCCAACTCAGATCCAAATACTTCATAATAAGAAATAGAATAGACCTAGAAGGGACCCTGGAGATCTTCTAGTCCAGCCTCCTGCTCAAGCAGGAGAATCTATACCATTTCATATAAGCGACTGTCTCGTCTTTTCTTGAAAACTTCCAGTATTGAAGCACCTACAACTAACCTGTTCCACTGGTTAATTGTCTTCACTGTTAGGAAGTTTCTCCTTAATTCCAGGTTGCTTCTTTCCTTGATTAGTTTCCAACCACTGTTTCTTATCCTGCCCTCTGGTTCTTTGGATAATAATTTGACACCCTTTCTTTGTGGCAGCCCCTCAAATACTGGAATACTGCTATCATGTCATCTCCAATTCTTCTTTTCTTTAAACTAGCCAAACTCAAATCCTGTAGCTATTCTTCATATGTTTTAGTCTCCAGGGCTTTGATTGTCTTAGTTGCTCTTCTGTGAACCTTTTCCAAAGCCTCAACATCTTTTTGGTGACCAAAAGTAGTTGCAGTATCCCAGGTGTGGTCTTACTAGGGTTTTATAAAGCAGTACTTATACTTCAAGTGATCTTGATCTTGAAAACTTTTGTCTACAAGATCACTTCAAAGTGGCTTTCTTAATGAATTTCGTTAGATAACAAGGACCAACCTATAAGCCAAGAAATTAAATGTATTGCCTGTTTAAGCAGATGTTATTGTTGTACATATGCTTTATAATTTTTTTGGAGCCTCTAAACATTTGTTGTACAGAGTTTTTTTTTCCTAAATACAAATGGAAGATTAGGCATGGTTGTGTCACATACATACATACACACATGGTTGTGTATATTCTGTAGGCGCCTTCATAAGCCTTTCTTTTGTAACATTTTAAAAGATCCTTACAGAAGAAGAGTTAAGCTGGGGCAAAGCAATTTGGGAGGCTTGCCTCGGATTTAACAGAGAAAGCCACAAGAGCTCTGAGCTGACCTTCACAAAACTGAGATAGAAATAATGCAGAGGCTTGCTGAAAGCAGTCCAAATTTATTCAGCACACAGTTATCCCCTGTAAAATGGCTATTGCATCTTTTGACTTGCAACTGCTTATTTCTTAGAGATCCAAAAGTGAGCAGGGAACCACTAAGGAGAACTTAAAAGTCAGCCCAACATAAATGAGGGGGGGAGGAAGCATTATTAACTATGACTGTTTTCCCTAAACTACTTTAGATAGGTTTCTTTTAAGAGCATTATTCTTGCAACAAGATGATTCTGTTGAATGCTGTGCAGTTTCACTAGAGGTAGTGCTCGACTTACGACCACAACTGAGCCCCAAAATTATGTTGCTAAGGGAGACATTTGTTAAGTGAGTCTTGCCCCATTTTACAACTTTTCTTGCCATAGTTGTTAATTGAACCTCTGTAGTTGTTAATGTCATGCCCTTGTTAGAGTCAGACTCTGAGGGAGAGGAGGAACAGCCAACAGGGAGTGGAGGTGTGGCTCTAGAGGTTGTAGAGGAGGCTGGGGAAGGGCAAAGGCTGGCTGGACAGTCAGAGGAAGAACCAGGCCCATCCCCTCTGTTATCCTAGGGCACACAGGGAGGAACGGAGAAGGAAACAACTTAGCTTATGAGAGAGGAAGCGGCCATGATCCCCTTCATTGGTGGCAGCTGGGGAGAATAGTATATAAGAGAAACGGTTAAAACAGAGCATTGCCAGAAGCAAAGTGTGTGTTATTTTGGGCTGAAGTTATCTTGGTTGGCGTCGCTCCAACAGACTGTGCCTTGTTATCTCCTTGAAATTGGTAATTACTTATCCTGGTCTGTTGTGGAAATTCCTTCATTGTAGTTCATTTTAGTTTTTATTTCACCTTTATTTACTCATTAAGTTCGGACTGTATTGCTTTCTTTTGAAGACTATTTCTGAATACGTTTTATCTTCAGCTGAGAATTATTGAACAGTGGGGCCAAGTTGGAGGCATTAAAGGACATTTATTTACGTTTTGGATTTTGTTACGTTTGTGTTACACTCTAGGTCATTACAGTTAAATTGGTAACCTGGTTGTTCAGTGAATCTGGCTTCCCCATTGACTTTGCTTGTCAGAAGATTGCAAAAGGTGACCACATGACCCCAGGATGGTCATAAGTATGAACCAGTTGCCAAACATCTGAATCCTTGATCACATGATCCTGGGATGCTGAAAAGGTTGTAACTGTGAAAAATGATCATAAGTCACTTTTTTCAATGCTTTGAATGGTCACTAAATGAACTGTTGTCAGTTGAGGACTACCTGTACTTCATAGAGTGGCATTATTATAATCCAAATTCAGAGTCCAAGTGATAAAAGGCCTTAATACAGTTTTACCCAGAACTGAGAATGAATCGTGGAATACAGGTCGTCCTTGAACGTAGAACTGTTTGTTTAGCATTCGTTCAATGTTACAGTGGTACTGAAGAAAGTACCTTACTCAAACTTACAAATATCGTGTGGTCACGTGATCAAAATTCAAGCACTTGGCAACCGGCCTGTGTTTATGATGGTTGCAGTATCCCAAAGTCATATGATCACCATTTGAGATCTTCCCAGCTGATTTTTGACAAGCAAAGACAATTGAGGAAGATTTTTTTTTAACAACTACATGATTCATTTAGCATCTGCAGTGATTTGCTTAACAACCATGGCAAGTAAGGTTGTAAAATGAGGTGTGATTCAGTTCACCATTGCCTTGTTTAGCAATGGAAATTCTAGTCCCTATTTATCATCATAACTCAAGGACTACTTGAATACCAGGGAAAGTCTGATATCAGTGATCTCTCTCCCCATACTGTAAATAGCATGAAAGCATTTTTAATTCTTTATTTTAAGAAGTGCAACTTAATATAACATATATTTATATGCTGTATATCCAACTACAAATACATGCAGTTCGTAGTTCTGCTTTCTTGACAGAAGGAATACTATGTAAATGAAGAAGAAATCAAAAAGCGCAAAACAATCTAATAGACAAAATGTATCTATCCTGTGTAAGTAGGAGTCACATATGAGAAAGCCCAAAAGCCAGTGTGATGAAAGGACATTCAAGGCCTAAAAAAACATGTTTCAAGAGTGCTATTCTTAACTTATCAACACAAAAATGTTTACTTTTGATAGCCTATCGTAAAAGGATTCTAAAGCATACAGCAAACAACAGCTTAGAAGTTGTTCCAGATGGCCAGAAAAAAATATATATTTAGGATAAAGAGCAACTCTGGGAAACAGACTGTCTTGAAATCATTTTTCCTCAAAGATTTTACTGGTATCTTGAAAGATATAAAGGTGTCATACTCCAATTAGTAACTACAGGAGAAAATTTGTTTAATGAGAAAAGATAATATGAAATTGAAACAGAACAGACAAAAGTATAAATACAATGACTTGAATTGAGATGAGATAATCAAAATAAAATTGAGAAAATTAAAAGAGGGGAAAAATTATATAGAAAATGGAGAATAGTATAAGATATGGAATAGAACATAAAAAGAAGCATGAAATTGAGTTTTGTGTCTGTATAAAGAAGTTCAATCCGGGACCATGCTATTTTCAAAAAAGATATTTTACTTGTATTTTGTATGTGTGAAAACCCAAATAAAACTTTATAAAAAAAAAAAAGATTTTACTGGTATCAATTTGCTTTTTTATATCTTCTAGTTGGTGGGACGTAGGCAACAACATTTTACCCTGCAAGATCATCTCCAGCCTAAAGAACTTAGCTTGTACAGAATACAAACAAGGCTATGATTCCACTTGTGATATCCTTTCCAAGATGTGACATATAACTAATATATATTACTTCTTGTTAACAGGGGAAACTGCATATGGCACAATTAAAGCTGGAACCAAGTCGATATCTACAGTATGTAGCCTCAGTTGACCAAAGTCATGACAGGCAGATGAGAACCGTATCTAGGATCCCATTAGAAGATTTCTTACATCTGCCAGTGAATCATCTCACTTCCCTATATATTTTGGCTCAATACCTTTGATAAAAGTCTACAAGACTGTAGTGACTCTAAGCTCATATTTTGTGTGGTTTGGGCATATTTCATGAATCTACAACTATGCTTTATAAACCCTCTTATGATTGAGCCTGTTGTGTGAACCCAGACAATTGTGGTTTAATCAACAAACCATAGCTTACTGTGATGTGTGAACAAAGTCTACATAGTATGAAAGCCCACTTATAATAGTTATGGGATTGTTCCTTGACAAACATATGCTGATCAGTCTGGATGAAAATTCAGATGTTAGAACAGCCTTTGATTTAATATTAGACAAACATTTAAAGAATTCCCTACAGATGAGTTAAATCAATCTATACCATCCCTCAGTTCTCAGCACAGAAATATACCATCAGAAGAGTGAACTTCCCCCTGAATAAGATATATATTTAACTATGTCATCAAAGAAACTGCATTTTTACACCACTGGAAAGATTCATAATGTTTTGCCACATAGTTTGGGGCTATTGCAAGAAAAACGCTCACAGAATATCAAATCCTGCAATCCATCCAGACCCAATTCTATAAGTTTCTTTATGTATATAAAGCAAATAACTGTCCTACTTCACACAAGTGTACATTTCCTCCTCCAGATATTTTTTCCCCTTCTAGAAGCACAATTTTTCCATACACTATCAAATTTCGCTTGCATTATTCTACCTACAAAGCAGCTCAGTAATATGTATAGCCTGTTTTAAAAAAACAATTTAGTTGTACCATAAAATAAAAGTATACTTAGGAATAACAAAATATTAAATTCTCAGAGGCAAAAACTATAGCACAATTTCATAAATCTGTTGTTTAACCAGTGTTTTCCGCCATTGATCGTAGTGGTTTACAATTGATGACATTCCGAGCCTTAATAACTCACATATCACTGCATAATGTAACAATCTTCAGTTTCTTAAAACCCATCATTTATGCTTTAGGCTGCTTTAATTATCACAGTTCTCAATTCTAATGTTTACCTTTTTGGAGGCTGATAGGAAATAGGCTCAGCATGTGAAAAAACATTTTAAAAAATGAATTGTTGCTTAACCATAATATATAATCACAGGTTTTTCTGCTCCGCTGTTAATATCTTTCTTTTCTTTTTTTTTTTAAGAAAGAAGGGATAATAGCTTTCATATTTTAATAATTTAAGGACCTCCAAAGCTCCATGTTTGCTGTTCTTCCCCCCCACCCCCAAATGACTATATTGCTGGCTGTTTGGTTTTTTTTAATAGTATCTGAATTCTTCTTTTTTCTCTTTCTGGATGAGGAGTGTGGGAAGATTTTGGGGAGTTGAGTGGTTTTATTTATTTGTTTTGCAGCCAGGAGAACAATATCACCATCACCAATATGATTATTGCTACTTTCTGCATTGGAGCAATGCTCTATCTTGTTTTCTGAGCTTTGTGTGCATTGTGTGGCTTGCTGTGTGTGACTTGGTGTGTGTGACTTGGGGGGCGTGGCAGGGGAAAGATACTATACAATCTCCATTCCCTCCCCACTCCTGGGGAAAGGATATTGCAAAATCCCCATTCCCTCCCCACCCCACTAACCTGGGACTCGGAAGGCAGAGAATAGATGGGGGTGGGGCCACTCAGAGGTGGTATTTGCCGGTTCTCTGGACTACTCAAAATTTCTGCTTTCGGTTCTCCAGAACTGGTCAGAACCTGCCGAATACCATCTCTGGAAGTATCCAGACATTTCCAAAATTTACACAGGTAGTCCTGAACTTATAATCACAAATGACCCCAAAATTGCTTGGTTGCTTAGCAATTTCAGTAAGTTTTGCCTCATTTTATAGCCTTTCTTGCCACACTTGCTCTGTGAATCAGTGCAGTTGTTAAGTTTGTAACACAAACTTAACACATTAAGTGAATCTGGCTTCCCCATTGACTGTGCTTGTCAGAAGATCACAAAATTGCATGATCTCAGGATGCTGCAACTATTACAAACACATACCGGTTGCCAAGTGCCCAGATTTTAATCACATGGCTAGGGGGATTCTGCAATGGTTGTAAGTACGAGGAAATGGCCATCAATCACTTTTTTTTCAACGTCGTTTGCAACTTCAAACGATCCCTAAACGAATGGTTGTAAGTTGAGGACTACCTGTACTTAGGCACAAGCCTTCCCTCCTTACCTTCTCTCCACTGAATGGCTGCAATGAATTAAGCACAATGAGATTAAAGCTCCCCTCAGAAGCTCACTTTAAACACATTAGTGTGCCAGCCTGCTATAGTCAGCTCTTACCAAAAGCAGCCCTGCTTCACACAACACCCTTTTGTTCTTTATTCTTTGGCATTAATCTCAGCGTAGAGCTACCCTGTTAATATCTCAGCTGCCAAGAATAAAACACGTCAGCAATCGCACCTAAATTCGGCCACGGTCAGCACATTGCTGCCTTACCCTTTCCCCTCTAACTAGGGCTTGGCGTTTCATGTGAAGGACAAGTGTGCGGCAAACGAAATTGCCCTGTCAGCTCTATCATTAATCCGAGTGCTTAAATCCCTGAATAAAAGGGAAATCAATGTTGCGTGGCCATGTTTGTCAATGCAGTGTAATAAATACACTTACCTTTATGGAGTATTCTCAACAGCTTAACAATTCTCTGCTTCAAAGCTGCAAAAGGGAAAAGGAATGGAAATTGAGCTTTTTATATACTATATATATAGGGTGTAGGTTTTCTTTTTTTAAAAAAATGAAAGGCCTATTGTATATATAAAGAATGACCACTTTCCAGTTCTCGTTTTTGATTTCCATTATCAAAATACCACAGTTGGGATATTGGCACGGAGATGTATGAGGGGTGGAAATGGTTTGTCTTTCAATCACTGAAAAGCTATTCAGGTCAAAAGCACCGGACAAAAGCACTCTAGGACAAATGAGGTCCACGTGTAACTGCATTCAAAAGGCCCCTTTGATAATTGCGTGTGACAGTTCCTTGCACAAATCTCCTCACCAATGGAAGGGAGGCAACAGCAGGTGGGCTTGCAAGACAAAAAGAAATTCAGAAACCCGGTGAGATTTTTGTAAAATGGCAAGGCTGTAAGTGCAGTTGGAGGAAGATCAAAATCAGGATGTGGTTTGCTTACAGATGGCTGTACAGTCTGTTTAATACAGGTATTCCTTCACTTACAACAGTTCATTTTGTGACCGTTACAATGGCACTGAAAAAAGTGACTCATGGCCATTTTTCACACTTACAACTGTAGCATTTCCACAGTCACATGATTTACTATGATTTGGATGCTTGACCACTAACTTACATTTGTGATGGTTGCAATGTCCCAGAGTCACATGATCCCCTTTTGTGACTGCCTGACAAGCAAAGCCAATGGAGAAACCAGATTTCGATGGTTTGATATTATGGCTAAGTTGCACAACTGGAAACCAGGAAGCTATGAGTTGTATTTCTTTACTCACTCATGAAAGAATTCTGAGTGAGTTCAGAGTTCCTGTCTCTCAGCGCAACCTAATTCACAGGGTTGTTGTTATGGGGAAAATAGGAGGCAGAAACATTATATACATAAACTGGAATTGTATAAAAATAAAGGTGGAATATAAATCTAATAAGTAATAAGATAGAAATAAAGCATGTGTAAGAACAAATGGAACACTTGGTGTATAGTTCCACATTTTCCAGAGAATTAAACGAGGATAGGAGCCTCGGTGGCACAGTGGTTAGAGTATAGTACTGCAAGCTAATCCTACTGCAATTTGGCAGATTGAATCCCACCAAGCTCAAGGTTGACTCAGCCTTCCATCCTTCCGAGGTGGGTAAAATGAGGACCCAGATTGTTGGGGGCGATAGGCTGACTCTGTAAACCGCTTAGAGAGGGCTGTAAAGCCCTGTGAAGCAGTATATAAGTCTAAGTACTGTTGCTATTGCTAATAAATATATTGAATAACTCAATCTGAAATTGAATCATTTTGCCTAAACTATGGAGAGAGAAGCTAGTAATGTGCTAGACTATTGCGGATATATACTTATCTGCTTCTTAAGTTGATAAAAGGAAAGTTTGGGAGAAAAAAAATAAGCTTGTTGTTCTCTAAATGGGAAATTCCAGAGGACTGTAGTCTTGTGTGACCACATGGAGCAGAGATAAAACTGGCAGCCTGCAAGCCAGATGTGTCACATGCAGGCCACGCCCACCCCAGTTCCACTAAGAGGGAAAAGGTCATGATACGTCATGTGATGACAACATAACATCACGAGTTTGACACTGATGCCAAGGAGGATCATTCATTATTATTAATCACAGAAATGATAATAGTTATTTACCAGCAAAGTATGCAAGAAATCAATTGTAGTGATTTGTCCTATTATCTGTCAGAATGGCACACATTTTGGCTCACATTTGTACATCTTTGTCAGGGCAAGAGCTGCACGAGGAGTTCAGAAACATCACAATTTTAGCAGCTCAAGTCATCAGCTATTCTTTTTCTATCTCACCTGTCAACTAGCATGAATCCAAAAGTCCTTTATTCAAGTTTGTTTCTATTTTAATCTCCCTCTCCCTCCCTCCCTCCCTCCCTCCCTCTGTCTCTCCCTGTGTTTCTGTGTGTGTGTGTTTGTGTGTGAGAGAGAGAGAGAGGGAGGGAGGGAGGGACGGAGAGAGAATGAGAATGAATAAATAAATGAATGTTTTCTGTGATGGGTTTATAAACCACAATTAATTCCCAAGCCAGGTTGCCAAAGAGCTGACCAAATCTCAAAGCTACATTGCAAACATTTCCTGAAAAAAAAAAACACCCAGATGAATGGATGATTGAAAGATCTTCACAAGAGTTAAAAAAGGTACTATCATCATCAAATTAAAAAGAAGAAAAGTAAGCCTTTTCATTTTTCTTAAGGCAACAATTCATTTTCAAGCATAGACCTATTGTCTTGGACTTGCTTATACTTAAAACTTTATATCTACTATAAACATTGAACAGTTAAACTTCAAAACTTCTGCTGTGAAATTAACTTCATATATTCTCTTCTTTAAAGATACAAAAGAACTGGGGATTATGTGTTTTAATGACAGTTCCTGTGAATGGTATGCAAGTTTATTGACACTTATAGTGAAGAGCTAAGTTTCAAGCAACACCTATCTATCAGCCTTTGCTTGCATTCTGTAGAATAATTTGCTTCTTCATAGCACATAATGCTTCTGCTTCTTTTTTATTATGGAAGCTTGCATTAAATCTTTTAGATGTTTAAGAGAAATGTTTCTTTTTGAGCTCACCTTATGGCTGAAGTATTTAATTTCATTTTCAAAGATAATACTTTAACATTTGGATTTGAATTTTAAATGTAAATTGCTAATATAAATTCCGCTATGTTTCCTATTTTTTCCACTTTTATTTATACTTATATACATATATGTACATGCATATGCATACATACATACATACATACATACATACATACATACATACATACATACATACATCACACCTAAAATACTGCATCCAGTTTTGGTCACCACACTATAAAAAAGAAGTTGAGACTCAAGGAAGAGTGCACAGAAGAGCACCAGGATGATTAGGGGACTGGGGACTAAAACATACGATAAACTGTTGCAGAAACTAGGCTTGGCTAGTCTAGTGAAGAGAAGGACCAGGGATGACATGATAGCAACATTCCAGTATTTGAGGGGCTGCCCCAGGGAGGAAGAGATCAAGCTATTTTCTAAAGCACCTGTAGGCCAGACAAGGAATAATGAATGGAAACTGAACAAGGAGAGATTTAACCTGGAAATAAGGAGAATTTTTCTGACAGAGCTATCAACCAATGGAACAGCTTGCCTTCAGAGTTGTGGGAATTTCATCACTGGAGGCTTTCAAGAAGAGACTGGACTGCCATCTATCAAAAATGATGTAGACTCTTCTGCTTGGGCAGGGATGGACTAGGTGACCTACAAGGTTCCTTTCAACTGTTATTCTGTTCTGTTATACATACATACAGTATTTATATATTGTACTACAAATTCTGCCCTACAAACAAAGAACTATACAGGTTTTAACCAGTGGTGGGATTCAATTTTTTTTACTACCGGTTCTGTGGGCATAGCAGGGGAAGGATACTGTAAAATTTCCAGTCAGAGGGGGTATTTGCTGGTTCAACAAACTACTCAAAATTTCCGCTATCAGTTCTCCAGAACTGGTCAGAACCTGCTGAATACCACCTCTGGTTTTAACCATTTGCCTTCACATAAATGCTTATCCACTACAATTACTTACATTTGTCTTTAAAAAACAATTGTATTTCAATGGGACCTTCTTTTTCAAAGCAAACATCTTTTCAAGATCAAAGCAGGGTTCAAAAAAATAACCTTCCTAACACTATCTCCTACATCCTGGGAGTTGAAGTCCACAGATCTTAATCTTGCCAAGATATTGTCCTACATATTGGAATTCTCATTCAGGTTGTTCCCATAAGGATGGTTGATTGTAGAGAAGGTATCCTACAGTACATTCGGGAAGAACTATATGATTATGGTGTAACTGGGTCCAGTTTATTAGATAATATTTAGAGAAAACATTAAAATCAGTAAAAAAAACAAATGATTTAGATGGCAATCTCTTTTTTCTCACAATTATAAATGCCTCCCTTAGCTAGAATTACTGAGCAAATACTGGAAAAGATTGCAAGCTTCCTAAGCTGAAGAAAGAAGAAAAAGGGTTTAAAATAGCTATTAAATCTTTTTTTTTTTTTTTTACTAGGGGGAGGGAAATATTTTTACCTGTAAGTGGTTTATATTAGAAAAGAACATTGCATAAATCTCTGCAGA
This sequence comes from Laticauda colubrina, assembly GCA_015471245.1. Lineage (NCBI taxonomy): Eukaryota > Metazoa > Chordata > Lepidosauria > Squamata > Elapidae > Laticauda > Laticauda colubrina. The sequence continues at coordinate 13,420 of BLBF01018677.1, forward strand.
ATCAGATTCCATGACTAAACTGATTGTGCACACTTAAGAGCAAATGAAGTAGGCAAATATTGATGCTGCAATACTTAATTTAAAGAGAGTTAAGTCTATTTATTCATTTAAAAAAGTGTTAAAGAAAATGTTGATCTCACAGTTATCAGTGATATTTTCTGTAGAAATATTTAATGATTCATTCTTTATTCATTGTTGTATCTATTATGTTTATCTCTTTTTGAGATCCTGTACATGTGGATGCACCTGTGTTCCTCTGATTTAACTGGGATTCATTCCTTCTCTGTTGTTTTATTATTCATGTTATGTCGGGCAAATCATGCTTCACTATAATATTATGTCTTGAATGAAAAAGTAGAATTTTATGTTTTACAGATGATTGTTTTTGTCTTTTTCTCTTCTTCTCTCTCTCATTTAATGTAATTTTTATATGACAAAGGTAACATTTATCATGTGAATACATCACTGTAATTTACCAGCATGAATATGTATATGCATGTATATGTCTAGGTATATAGGTATGTCGAGTTGATTTGGCGAGACTAATATCGGGAGGTTTTTATCATCTCCTCCCCTTCTATTCTTCTCTTTCTCTCTCTTCCTTTCTTTCTCTTTCCCTAACCCTTATTCCACGAGCATCATGTTGGACCCTTTTGTTTTAATTGTAATGTTATTCGTTATCGTTTGCCAAATAGTCAAGCTTTGTGCTTATTTTTGGCAATCGTTTTGTATTGTTTTGTATGTTTTTTTATGTTTTGTAAATAAATAAATAAATAAATAAACAAACAAATAAATAAATAAATAAATAAATAAATAAAGAGTTAATTTGTTTTTTGTTTTAAACAAAGGCATTTGGTTAAATGAAAATTCCGTCAAAACTTAACAGCCAAATTGAAGTGAACATAAAGTAAAGACTTATGTATTTTCTGTGGGTTTTATAATGGCTAATCAAATAACTCTAAGTGGAGAGTGTTACTGTTTCATTCCTTAGCTTCTGTTCCATAAATTAGTTAAAGCAATCTGACAGTTACAGTACTTGAGAATTGAATTCAGCTAAGTGGTTTTAAAGGATTTTGAAAGTCTAACAAAGTCATAAGTTGAATGACTACTACCAAGTTGTTCCAGTTGTTCCAGTGTGGTAAAAACAAAACAAAATATAGATTTTTTTTTAAAGAGACTGGAAAAACTACCCAGAAGTGGAACAGAAAAAGAACCTACTTTCTTATAGAGGAAGCATACTTTTTGAAATAAATATAATCATATGTTTAACTGAAAGATAATTTAAGTTCAATGTACTCAATACGCATTCTTTTATTTGTTGGCTACGTGGTTTTAATGGATCCAGCATTATTATTGTAAGCCCAATTCATTTTTTGCACGAATCTAAAGTATTAATATTCATTAGTAATATTAATTACTGAGAGCATTGACTCTTCTGCTTAAGTACTGCACTGACATTCAATATCATTCTGGCCTCAGTTCAGAATGCTGCTGGTGCCTTTGTATTTGGGAGCGGAAGAACTTAAAGACAGTTTCCTATGGGCACTATTTTGAGGCCCACAGTTGGGATTTGTGAGCCCAAATGTATCTACAATTTTAGTGCTCATAATGCTCACCCGGTCAGGTTGCCTGGCCCATTCCCGTTTCAAATGTTTTAAGAACAGCTTTAATTTTAAATAAATTTAAAGGAAATCAGGCGTAATGCAAAGCAAACTACCAGCCCCAATAACTATTTCTACTTCTTAGAAAGCCCCTGAATGCTGCATAGCTACAAAGGGTTCTTAGAGTATATAATTAATATAATTGTAAAATAATGAATGTAACTGATATAAAATGGTCGTCTGTTTTGTCTTACCCGCCTAAAAAAGGAGTAAAGATAAATGTCTATCAAGATTCTCAGTCATCCAGGTGAAGGTTGTCCCAAAGGTGCTTTTTTTTTTTTTTTCAAGAGGCAACTGGACTTCTTGGATGAGAAGTGAAAAGAAAAACCAGAAAGTCCACTTTGGGAGCAAAGATAAGTTAACACAGAAAAAGCACTAGGGGAGGACAAAAGGGTAAAAAATTAAGTATGAGCCAACATGGTCCTAATTTAGATTTTCTGAATATCTACAACATTGCTTTTTTGAAAAGAAATCCAGATAATCATTACAATGCACTAAAAAAAATTGAGAAAACTCTGCTCCCATCTATCCAGTGATCGTCTAGATATCATATATGTAGTCCAAATATGGCAATCTTCAAACAACAGCTGTGAATTTTAGCACATTTCATCAGCTGCTTTAAGCATCTGATGAAGTGAATGCAACTCACGAAAGCTAGGCTTTTTTTAATAACAGTGGAGAAAAGCACGACTGATCCTTAGGATCAGAGGTGGTATTCAGGTGGTATTCAGCAGGTTCTGACCAGTTCTGGAGAACTGGTAGCAGAAATTTTGAGTAGTTTGGAATACCACCTCTGACTGGCCCTGCCTCCATCTATTCTCTGCCTCCTGAGTCCCAGCTGATTAGCTGGGTCTTCTTTTGTTGCCCTGCATAGGAGAACAGAGCTGGAAAGCAGGTTAGTGGGGTGGGGAGACAATGAAGATTTTACAGTATCCTTCCCTTGCCATGCCCACCAAACCATGCCCACAGAACCAGTGGTAAAAAAATTTGAATCCCAACGCTGCTTATGATGATCTGTCCATCAGTGTCCTTTAACATGCCAATTCAAGGTTGAAATCTTTCGAGTTTGGAGATCTCCTGGAAGATTTTTCCCTTTTTATATCTATTTTATCGTCATTATCTTTACAGATATTATTGTAATACTGCTCTTGCTCTTTGACTGTTAAGTTTCTTCCTAAGATTTTGTTTTTTCATGTCTTCTTTTCTTCTTGGCCATTTCTTTCAGTCGTTTTGACATTGACTTTTCATTTTTATGTGGTTTCCCCCTCTTTCGGAATTTTTTTTTTTCACATTCATCCTTGTCTTCCAAAGGATAATAACACCAATTTGGCAGGGCTGTCTTAATGCATGGGCCTGATGGGCACCTGTCCATGGGCCCCATGAGCATAGGAGCCCCATACTAATCTGTACATGTTAACCCTTCAATTCATCATGGATCATTTAAATACAGCAACATATTTATTACATTTTACTGCATTTTTAATTAATGGATGTTATTTTATTGAACAATTTTGTTTGGAAGTGCCAATAAAATAAATATATGTTTAATTTTATCAATCATTATATTTTTATTCCTGTGAGTAGTTGTCGTAGGGGTCCCAGTATACTGCTTTGCCCAGGGCCCATAATGCTGTTAAGACAGCCCTGCGATTTGGATATCAGTGTATCTATCTCAGGACTTTGCTCAATATTACTTTTGATGTTATATAGAGCTGCCAATTTAAGCATGGGATTCTTTACCATTCCAATAGTATTTTATGGTAGGCGTGATTTAATGTAGGCATGAGAACTTAAAAGATCTTAAAATTCCAAAAAAATGGAAGTCCATTTTGTTAAGGTGACCAACATTTTTACAATGAAAAGGAGGACACAAATAAATTGAAGAAAAAAAACAAAGCCACTTGCGCACGGCACACTCTCTCAAAACAATTTTCCTGTGTGGAGCACATGCACCTCATAATCGTGTCTTGTCGCACTGTACCGAGCCGTGACCAATCGTCATGTCAAATACAAATACGTCACATCACACACAACGGATCGGATCAGCATCAATCAAATATGGAGATTTACAGATCTGTCTTTAAATCAAAAAGGAGGACATGTAGGAGGACACTTTTTGAGAGAGGACAGAACTTACAAAAGGAGGACTGTCCTCCCTTAAGGAGGACGGTTGGTCACCTCAAATTGTTGTCCCTCTTATCTGTTTACATTCCTTTTAGCTATTCATTTTGTCTCTGTTCCCTGCAATTCTCTCTAAATCAGATAACTCTGCCTTTAAGAGAAAATAACCATGGCCATACAAAAAATGTATGTGCTATAACTCTTAACACTTCTAGATTACATGTCATTTGGCATGCTGGGTCAGTTCCTTTTGGAATATTGCTTTCAAAAATTTTCCCTTAAATATTTTTCTATGCCTTAAAATTAAAACAACTGTAATACTGAGATTGTAATTTTAAAAGAACTAGTTTTCAAAATTTGTTCCAAATGTTAGTCAACCTATTTCCTAAAATAGAGAGATATGATTTGTTGTATTTTAAGAAACTAATCCAGATTTTCATTTCATATCCTGCATTTAACTGTATGGAAATCCTCGGCATCTTACTTCAAGCAGGAAGCCATTATTCTGGAAATATGAGAAATCAGCATTCTTGGTCTCTAACAAGAGAAAATAATGTGGCATTTTTCCTACTTGCTCAAACAGCATGAAAATAATTAAGGTCCTTCTGCTGGAAATGAGGTGCTTAGATTGCACTTAAACCCTTTCGAAGCTTGTGAGGTTACTGGATATTGTATATGGCTGCAATGTTTATGCCAACAAAACACACGTTTATCCATATCCGTTCCTTTAGCTATTTTGACTCCTGTGCAATCACAGTCTCACCGGCAGCTTAGAAAGTGAAAACCAGGTTGGGAGGAGAGGAAAGTCCCTGCACATTTCATTCATGTAAGACTTTCCAAGCTGTTCTCAATGACAGCTGAGCACGGCAAAGCTAAACCCACTTGTTCCAGCTGTCAGCATCTGAGAATCTACAGCGACCAGATACAATTGAGATGACACCAAGGCAGTAGAATTGGGTCAAGCTTACAGTCACTTTTAAAAGCAGAATGTCAACTATTCCTTTCTCCCTCAGTAATTTGATTTGGTGCCATTCAGAAAAAAAGTTAGAAACTATGAGTTTCATGTCTAGCTGGGGATCAAAATGTGACAAGTGTTAGGAGAATCCTCCTGTGAGCTGAAGATCTACTAGAATGGGATACCAACACAGAAAAACAGAGTTGGAAGGGAACTTGGAGGTCTTCTAGTCCAGACCCCTGCTTAGGCAGGAAATCCTATACCACTTCAGACAAATGGCTGTCCAATCTCTTCTTAAAAATTTCCAGTGTTGGAGCATTTACAACTTTTGGAGCAGAGGTGGTATTCAGCAGGTTCTGACAGGTTCTGGAGACCTGGTAGTGGAAATTTTGAGTAGTTTGGAGAATCAGAAAATACCACCTATGACTGGACCCGCCCCAATCTATTATCTGCCTCCCAAATCCCAGCTGATTGGCCAGGTCTTCTTTTGTTGCCTTGCAAAGGAGAACGGAGCTGGAAAGCAAGTTACAGGAGGGAATGGAGATTTTGCAGTATCCTTCCCCTGCCATGCCCATCAAGCCATGCCCCTAGAACCAGTAGTAAAAAAATTTGAATTCCGCCACTGTTCTGGAGGCAAATCGTTCCACTGGTTAATTGTTTTCACTGTCAGGAAATTTCTTTTTATTTCTAGGTTGCTTCTCTCCTTGATTACTTTCCACCCATTGCTTCTTGTCCTGCCCTCAGCTGCTTTGGAGAATAGCTAACATAGTTAACAGATACCATCGGTTTCTCTAGAAATATCAAGTATATTTCACTCCAAACCATCTCCCTGCTAATAATGATGTTGGGCACCTTCCTTAATTCTGCAAGGCTTTCCTGCCTCATTGTATACGGCAATCAGACTTTCATAAGATGTTTCCAAAAGAAACAATCCTCCAATTATTTCTTCTTTTTTTTTTCCTTTCCAACAATGGTAAAGATTTTTAAGAATACCTATTGGATATAAACAGACAATTTTCTATTCCTGAAAAGTGGGGGGGGGGGTGTTCTTCTACCATAAAAGTGAAATGCAAAGATATTGGTGCTTAATCTGTGCAATAAATAGGCAAGCAATGCTGATAAGATTTACTTGGGGAGGGGGAAAATGTATTCGCTCCAACTGTGCCAGTTAATCTCACAGATTTTGTTTCCATTATGTTTTGATAGGAGTAAAATCTTGTACAGAATACAGCATTCACACTGTGCATCTGTTCACAGCAAGAATAATTGGATGTAAACAGCTGATCAGTACAATTCTCTAAATACTACATTATGGGTCTACACTATTGCCTTCAGCAATGAAAATTTAACATGATAATTCTTGCCTCCCAAACTTAATCCAACACCAAACTATTTTCCCTGTCCTCCTGATTGTTTTTTAAAATGTGTACCATGAATTTTCACCCAGATGCATGATTGACATTTGAAGGTTTTTTTTTAATGTATATTTTCTTCCATTGCTTGGTGTCCTTACATATAATGTATACAAAAGGAACTTACTATACGGTAGCAAGCAAACCAGAACGAACAGAAAGTGCAGCCACAGAGACTGATGCCAATCTTTGACATATTTTTCATTTCTTCCCTACGAGTAAAATCTCCTTTGAGTTGCTTTCATGGCAACTCTACTGAATGGTTTGCCAATTGAGTATGTGTCTGAATGGTCAAAAAATTGGCAACTCCAAATCTCGACTAACAAATGCTCTGCCCTACACATTGGTAAAAAAAAATCAGTACACCAAATACAAACTAGGCGGCTATGACCTCGTCGATGAACCTCACTCTGTCAAGGATTTTGGAGGTCTCATATCAAATGACCTGAGCACCAGAGTTCACTTAACAGCATTGCCAAAAAGGCATTAAGAATTGTAAATCTAATCTTACGAAGCTTCTCCTCCGGAAATATCAAATTGCTAACTAGAGCATACAAAACTTTTGCTAGGCCAATACTCGAATACAGCTCATCTGTCTGGTATCTGCACTGTATATTGGACATTAATACAATTGAGTGAGTCCAAAAGTATTTCACGAGAAGAGTACTATACTCCTCTGCTCGCAACAGGATACCCTATATCACCAGGCATAAGATTTTGGGCTTTGACAACCTTGAACTACACTGCTAAGCGTAGCACACAAAATTATCTGCTGCAATGTCCTACCAGTCAATGACTATTTCAATTTCAACCACAACTATACAAGAGCACAAAATGGATACAAACTCAACGTAAACCACTCCAAACTTGATTTCAGAAAGTACAACTTCAGCAACAGAGTAGTCAATGCCTCGAATGCACTACCTGTCTCTGTTGTTACATCCTCTAACCCCAACTCCTTTAACCTCAAACTATCCACTGTTGACCCCACCCCATTCCTAATAGGTCTGTAAGGGGTGTGCATAAGCGCACCACCATGCCTCCCGTCCCTCTCCTACGTTTATTCATACCTATTTCCTGTATTCTTACTCATGTTTATACTTATACCTATTATCTTGTAAGCAATTGACAAATCAAATAAATAAATAAAATAAATAAATTGTCTTCTTCTGGAATTTTAATGTTGTCATTTGTTTCTTTATTTCCTAATTCTACCTGCGTTTCTGGTTTTCCCTAATAGTCCCCCCACCTTTTGGGTCCTAACTCTGATCCAAAACCTGATGCTGCAATTTCCTTACCAATGGAGACAAAACAAATATAAAATTTGTTCAGGTAGTTCTTGAACTACAACAATTCATTTGGTGATCAATTGAACTCACAATGGCACTGAAAAAAAGTGACTTATGACCATTTTTCACACTTATGACTGCTGCACACACACACCCAAGCATCAAAATTCAGATGCTTGGCAATTGACTGCTATTAATGATAATTGCAGTGACACCCCCCCCAGGTCATGTGATCCCCCTTTGCGACCTGACAAAGTCAATGAGGTAGCCAGATTCACTTATTAAAAAACTTATTTTACTCATTTAACAACTGCAATGATACTCTTGCCAGAACTGTGGCAAGAAAGTTTGTAAAATGGGGTAAAATTCACTTAACAACTGTCTCATTTAGCAACAGAAATTTTGGGTTCAATTATGGTTGCAAGTGAAAGACTCCCTGTATTGAGCATCCTCAAAATATTCAAGAGATTCTGGTTTCCACAGAGAACTTTATCTTGTAATATTTTTACCACACCACGAAGTCTAAAAGATGGTCTAGTGAAAAACTACATGACTATGAAATAGTGTTCTTCATACTTGTCTTAATTGGAAGAGGAATCCATTTGCTCCCAAAAGCACGAGATTCAGACCAGAGGTGGTATTCAGCAGGTTCTGACCAGTTCTGGAGAACCAGTAGCGGAAATTTTGAGTAGTTTGGAGAACCAGAAAATACCACCTCTGACTGGCCCTGCCCCCATCTATTCTCTGCCTCCTGAGTCCCAGCTGATTGGCTGGGTCTTCTTTTGTTGCCCTGCACAGGAGAACGGAGCTGGAAGGCAGGTTAGTGGGGTGTGGAGGGAATGGAGATTTTGCAGTAACCTTCCCCCAGGAGTGGGGAGGGAATGGGGAATTTACAGTATCCTTCCCCTGCCACGCCCATCAAGCCATACCCACTAAGCCATGCCATGCCCAGAGAACCAGTAGTAAAAAAAAAATGAATCCCACCACTGGTTCAGACATAATTTGCCTCCAAAAGATCTGGAGGGCACAAAAAAGTAGGGGAAAGCACCAAGCAGAGTTTCTTTGTGGCTGCCTCAGTAGCAAAGAGGGAACTACATTTTCAAAAGGACTGAGGTCACAATCCCTAATGGCTTTCAAAAAGCCCAGGGCAGCTCAATAGATCAGATGCTATTTGCTGCTTTTAAGTTGGCTGGTAGAAAAACACCATGCTATTTGTTTCTATCATATTGAGGTTTCTGTTCCATATTAACATACTTCTAATAGTCTATTCCTATTGGTCAAGAAATACTAGAAGCTCATTGGTTCCTGTCTCGATGCTGATTGGCTGATAATAGCTCACCTATTATTGGCCAACTCAGCGGTGGGAAAAACAAGTAGCCGTCATTGGCCAGTAGCCGCAAGCAGCCTCTGTATAAAAAGAGCTGCCGCGGCTCCTGGTTCAGACGGACTTTCTGCACTAAATAAAAGAGCTGAAGTTACGTTGGTCTCCAGTCTCATTCTTCGCGAACACAACACTGGCAACGAAGGTGGGATATTGAGAGAGGAGACCAGTCGATCACATGGCATCGAGAACCGAGAAGACAAAATGGCTGGAATCAACTCACCACCCGCACCATTCAACCCAGCAACAGAGGACTGGAAATCCTACATCGATAGATTCCTCATGTTCCTGGAAAGCAACGATTTGCAAGGAATCTCAGACAATCGGAAGAGAGCTGTGTTCCTGACGCACTGTGGGCCCACAGTGTTCAAGATGGCCAAGGCACTCACAAAACCAGAAGATGTGAAACAGATGGTCTGGCCAGACCTAAAAAAGCTGTTGACAGCTCACTACGCACCGACCGTCTCCAGCCTTATTCGGAAATACGAATTTTACAAATGGGACCAGAGAGGTGGTGAGAGCATCGCAGACTTCGTAGCGGCTCTCAGGGACATTGGAGGGGCATGCGAATTCCTTAACATGGACAAAGCCATGAGGGATCCCGTGGTCCTCGGACTAAGGGACCTCACCCTACAAAGCTGGCTGCTAACCCGGCCAAAGATTACGGTACTGAGGCTATTGCTGAAGCCACGGCGACAGAAGCAACTAAAAAATCAGTGGCCAAAATGCAGCAGATGAATGCGAATCCATCCAAAAATCTGACCGAAACGAGCCAAGGCTCGGAAAAGAAGACAGAGAGCGCACACAAAACCACCACACAGTATGCCGAAAGTGGATCGTCCGGAATCGATGATGACAATGAGAAGATCCACAGACTCCAGGCTGAATGAGATCAACGGCTGAAGAAAGGTTGTAAGTCAGGGTTTCAGTGCACCGGGTGTGGAGGAGACCACCGCCGTTCTGAGTGCTGGTTCTTAGACGCTGTGTGCCGGTACTGCGAGAGACAGGGTCACATCTCCAGAGTATGCCGAAACCGCAAGAGCTACAGCGCACTACGTAGAGACAACACACCACCAAGAACTAAGAATAGACAAACGTGGAGCCGTGGGAGTTGCGAAAGCAAAGGCAAGTGGCTAAACGAGAGCTATAGAAAAGAAGAAACACACCAAACCATCATCATCGGGCACTCTAACGCAACTAATAGCCAAAAAGTATATGTGGCAGTCCGGATCGAGGGCTAAGAATGTAAAATTGAGGTAGATTCTGGATCGTACCTATCCATGGTGTCATGGGATACCATTAAAAAACTAGTACCGCACATTGGCAGAGCTGAACTAGAACACCAATCGATAATCCTAAAGGACTACCAGGGAAACAGAATACTGGTAGTGAACTTGGACATTTCCAAATAACATTTGAAGAACACATGCCGCTAACCATCATAGACCGAAACCGACCAAGCCTATTGGGACTCGAGTGGTTCGAACCTCTAGGAATCGGAGTGACCGGCATTAACAGCATCGCCGACACAGACTGGGAGGAGAACCTGATGAGGGAGTTCCAGGACGTCTTTGATGGAAAATTAGGCAAGTACCGAGGGTCCCCTATTTCATTTAATTAGATCCAACAATAGCTCCTATTAGGCTAAAAGCGAGGTGAGTCCCCTTTGCACTAAAATCAAAGATTGATGAGGAACTTAACAAACTAATAGCACAAGGTATTTTGGAACCCATTGACCACGCCAAATGGGAGACCCCAATTGTGACCCCAGTTAAACCGGATGGGTCCGTGAGAATCTGTGGGGACTACAAGGCTACCCTGAACCATGCATTACAACAAAGCGCGTATCCTGTTCTGGTAGTGCAACACCTACTACACTTGTTGGGGAGAGACAAGGTCTTCACAAAGCTCGACCTTGCCCAGGCATACCAACAATTACCAGTCGACCCCGAAACAGCAGAGGCGCAAATGATTGTGACTTATAGAGGAGCTTTCACATGCAAAAGGCTGCCATTTGGAGTCAGCGTAGCCCCAGGGATTTCCAAAGCCTAATGGAGCAGTTATTACAGGGGATAAAAGGAATAGTCCCATACTTTGATGACGTGCTAGTGTCAGCTAGCGACGAGAGACAACTACACACACATCTCAGAGTGGTCTTACAAAGGTTCCAGAAGGCAGGGACTCAAGGTAAAAAAAGAAAAGTGCCAATTAGCCACCTCAAAAGTCGAATTCCTGGGGTATCAAATTGACAAAGAGGACATCCACCCCACAGAGAAAAAAATTAAGGCAATCAAAGAAGCGCCTAGACCAAAAAACAAAGTAGAGTTGCAAGCATTCTTGGGACTTATAAATTTTTATAATGTTTTTCTGCCACAGAAGGCAACAACGGCAGAACCACTACATAGGCTTTTGGACAAGGCAGCCACCTGGACATGGGGATGATGTGAAGAGACAGCGTTCCAGAGGGTAAAAGACCTAATCACTTCTGACTCGGTATTAATGCAATACAGCGAGACACTACCATTAACAGTCACCTGCAATGCATCACCGTTCAGCGTCAGAGCCATACTTAGCCACATCCTGCCTGATGGGAGAGAAGCACCGATCACGTTCTACTCCAAAACACTATCAAAAAACTGAACGTAACTATAGTCAATTTGACAGAGAGGCATTAGCAGCATTATCCAGTGTCAAATGGTTCCACGAATACTTTTACGGTAGGACTTTTACCCTTGTTACAGACCACAAACCTCTATTGGGAATACTAGCCGGGAACAGAGCCACCCCAAATATACTATCCCCTAGAATGACAAGGTGGTCCAAGTTCCTAGCAGTCTACAACTATAAACTGATTCACCGACCGGGCAAAGACATTTCCCACACCGATGGGTTGAGCCGTACTCCCCTACCAGAACTAGGAACTGATCCAACACCAACCACATCCACCCTACAGATTGAGATATTGTCAAACCTACCCATAACCACAGCGGACATTGCGAGATTCATGGCAAAAGACAAAACCTTGTCACAAGTCTTGAACTGAGTAGGAAAAGGATGGCTGGAAAACGAGACAGACGTTAAGTTTAAATCCTTCAAGAATAGGCAAACTGAACTGTCATTATTAAAAGGTTGCATATTATGGGGGGACCGGGTGGTAATACTAGAACCATTACAAGAAAAAGTACTCAGCATGTTGCATGAAGGCCACCCGGGCATTGTACGAATGAAATCCCTGGCCAGGAGCTATGTATGGTGGCCAGGGATGGACAAGGATATTGGGAAATGGGTTGAAACCTGTGGAAAATGCCAAAAATCCCGACCTGCACCCCCTTCAGCACCTATACTAGACTGGGAAACACCAAGGGGGCCCTGGTCATGAATCCACATAGATTTCGTGGGTCCAACAAAAATATACATTTTTAATAATAGTAGACACTTACTCCAATTGTCTAGAGGTAAGCGTCATGAACTCGACCACCACAGAAGCAGTTATTAAACAATTACGGAAACTATTCACTACACATGGGCTACCGGACTTGCTTGTCTCAGATAACGGCCCACAGTTTACTGCACTAACGTTTGAAAAATTCCTTGCCAAACATGGCATCAGACATGCTTTGATAGCACCGGGCCAACCGGCTACAATGGCAGGGCAGAACGCATGGTCCGATATACCAAAGAAACTTTAGACTCAGGACATTCAGGAAAAAATTGAAAAAATGCTCACCATACAACACATAACACCAAGCGCTACTACAAATAAAAGCCCAGCAGATTTATTAATGGGCAGAAGATTAAGATCACAATTAGATAGGTTACACCCAACATACACCTCTGAAAAACCAACCGACTCCTCCAGCAGATATTGCGCATTCGAACCAGGAAACTTAGTATATGCATAAAATCTCACTGGACACCCATTGTGGGTACCGGCGAAAATAACTCAAATAACAGGACCTCGGTCCTATAGACTAGACACAGACGATGGCAGAACCTGGAAGAGACACATTGATCAGTTACAATCACGAACACTGGAACGCACCACTGACACACCCAGACACGAAGACCAACACACACACACACGAGAAACAGCACAAACACTACACAAAAATATTAATAGACCAACTAGAGAGGGGGGAGGCCTCTTAAACACAAATCAGGGGAGAGGGGGAAACCCTCCAGCAGAACAAGAAACCCCACAAAACCAAAAAATACACACTAAACAACATTCAAATAAATTCAGACAAAAATAACAATCTACCCACAGAAGTCTTCGGCGAAGAGGAGCAGGAGGCATAAGAAGACCTAGATGCTGCTCCGGAAGGGAGCAGCCGAGCCAACTCTACCAGCCCAAATAGGCCGGGCGGGAGCGGCATGGCTGACTCCACCTTCCAGGAGGTTCCACAGAGAAGGATGGGAGAAACAGCAATCCCATCTGAACCCGTTGAAGATGGCGACAAAACAAAACTGCGCAGGTCAGCTAGGCAACATAAAAGCCCCGCCTACTTATGTGACTACTTATGGTAGGACTATACCAAGAGGGGAGGGGTGTTCCATATTAACATACTTCTAATAGTCAATTCCTATTGGTCAAGAAATACTAGAAGCTCATTGGTTCCTGTCTCGATGCTGATTAGCTGATAATAGCTCACCTATGTTTGGCCAACTCAGCGGCGGGAAAAACAAATAGCCGTCATTGGCCACTAGCCGCGAGCAGCCTCTCTATAAAAAGAACTGCCATGGCTCCTGGTTCAGATGGACTTTCTGCACTAAATAAAAGAGTTGAAGTTACGCTGGTCTCCAGTCTTATTCTTCGCGAACACAACAGTTTCTTTTCTTTTTTCATTCTTTTTTTTTTTTTTTTGAGGGAGACAGGGTTGCTGAGTAGTGATTTCTCTTTTCCTCCATAAGCTGCTTGTAGTTGGATGTTTTCACAAAAAAAGTGAGATGTAATATCTAGCTGAGTTCCTAAAGATACCATACAACTGTACGTAGGAGTAAAAAAACAGCTGAATATGAGCAGATTAAAATATTTTATGGCGCAGAGCTGCAGGGGAATGAATGAGCCATATTAGCAACCATGGAAAGATCTATGCCTTTAGGGGCAAAGGCTATTCCTCCTGTGCTTTTAGGGGCAAAGGAGGAATAGAAAAGACTGATGAATTGAACAGATGGAGCAAGAAAAAAGAATATGAAAGCACCTGAAATTAAAAATATATACTTTTTCATGGTTTGCTTCATGATATATACTTCATTGCCATCTCACTGTACTTTAATAAATAGTATTTAAAGGGTGAGATTTTAGATAGATAGATAGATAGATAGATAGATAGATAGATAGATAGATAGATAGATAGATAGATAGATAGATAGACAGACAGACAGACAGACAGACAGACAGACAGACAGACAGACAGACAGACAGACAGACAGGCAGGCAGGCAGGCAGGCAGGCAGACAGACAGGCAGGCAGGCAGACAGACAGACAGACAGACAGACAGATGATAGATAGATAGACAGATCAATCTCCAAATCCAAATCAGTTAAAGTGGGATGTCAAAAACAATGGGAACAGAGAATGCAAAAGAAAATGCTGTTGAAAAAGCTCAAGGAAAAAAATGTAAAAACTCAGTTTGGTCAGAATTTAGCAAAGCTTTGTACGAATGAGTGAGAGTGAGGGCAAATGGGTACATTTCCACAGACTTGATGCAAAATGGTTTCCTGGGCAGCTCTGCCCTTAGCTTAACAAAAAGTAATCATGACTAGGATCCAGTGGAACTAATGATATAAAACCAGCTCAAAATTTAAGCTCCTATATGGAGCCTAATAATAGGCAATAATGTTCCATATAATAGTGCTAATGATCTGAGAAAGAAGATGGCTAGGCTTTTCTTGGACTGGAGATATTTCACCACTGCAAATGAGCATATTTCTTTCAGTAAAGTTTATATTTCAGCACTTAACAACCCAAAGTTTACCAGAGTCATTAAAAACTACAGCACTTTCCTTTCTCTCAATTTTTCAAGGATAACAAGCCAAATAAAAGTGTAATTGCCATTCTTTAAAAAACTGGTTTTCTTAATTCCAAATCTATGTTATAATGTACAGGGCAGATTTATCAGAGGAACCCCACAATGGTTGATGACAATGATGTTGGCCATCAAGTTGATGTCAATTCTTAATGACTACATTTGCTCTGGGACAATCTGTCTGCAACTTGATTTTCTAACAGTGCACCCATTACCACTGTAACTGAATCTATCCATTTTGCTGCTGTTCTTACTCTTCTTCTCTTTTCTCTCAGCTTTCCCAGGTTTGTAGACTTCTTCAAAATCCTCGGTATTTTCCTGATGCAGGGGTCCCCAAACTTGGCAACTTTAAGACTTTTTGACTTCAACTCCCAGAGTTCTCCAGCCAGCTTTGCTTGAAATCCACAAGTCTTCAAAATTGTCAAGTTTGGAGACCTCTGGTCTAATGCATCAGAAGTGTGATAATTTGAGCCTCTAAATAGAATCTCAGATAAATATTCTGGGTTGATTTGCTTGTTTTTTTAGTTAACCATAGTACTTCAAACACATTAATATTCTGTCTAGACTGTTTCTTCAAAGTCCAACTTTTGTTTCCATAGAGTTTCAGAGGGAAAATGATTTGAACTGCTAACATGATTCTCATCTTTGAAGATACTGACACATCATACCACATGAATATCTTTTCCGAAGCTTACATTGCTACCGTACCTAATACTAAGCTATATCATATTTCTTGCCTGTTTGTTGCTTTACTGTTGATGAATAATCCTAAAAAGCAGAAACTGTCCACCACTTCTGTACCTTCATTGCCAGTTTTAAGTCTACTTGCTCTATCCATTATCATTCTTTAAGGATAGGTCACATTGGCCAACAGATGCAAAACGGATGCAAAAAGGACACAGTGGACGAGCAAAATTTGGGGGTGGCTCCATCTGTTGTTATCCACTCTCAAAAGTGCCCCAAATTTGCATAAACAGAACGGAAAAGAAAGGAAAGGAACGGACATGGGGAGGATGTAGCGGGGATGTAAAGCGGATGTTCGCAGGAAGCCTAGCGGATGAAAGCGGATGGAAGCGGATGACACATCCTCAGGGCTTCCGGGGGAGAATAGCGAAGTGGACACATAGCAGAAGGAGCGCATGTGTAGCGGATGACGCGGATGCATCACGGACACCTATAGGCTGCATAGCAGATGCGTAACAGATGCAAAGCGTTCACTGCGTATGCGGGGAGGATGAATTGCATCAGCTCCGTGGATATAAAAGGATGCAGCTCGCAAGCAGTCTGCATTCAGAGGAAAGACCTGCTGCCAGAGACATCTTGAGAGAACACCATGGGGAAGAAGAGGAAGCCTGTGCCTACCCCGCCAGCCCTGGCAAGAAGGACAGAACCAACATCCCACCCCCTGGTGCTGACTCTGAAGCTGCTGGTGCTTCTGCTACTGCTGCTGGTGCTGGTGCTTCTCCTGCTGGTGCTTCTGCTGGTGCTGGTGCTGGTGCTGGTGCTTCTCCTGCTGCTGCTGCTGGTGCTTCGCCTGCTGCTGCTGGTGCTTCTCCTGCTGGTGCTGCTGTGGTGGACCAGCCCCAAGGCCCTCAAAGCCCTGCTGCTGAAGGCCCTGAAGGCCCTGCCAGAGGGAGGAAGAGGCAAGGCAAGGAGAAGGGAGAGAGAAAACACTACTTCATTTCCGAGGACCATGAGGAGGAGGTGCTGGAATGGCTGAGGGAGAACGAGTACCTGTGGAGGAAGGGCCAGAGGCTCTATCGCGACACCAAGAGAAAGCAGGCAGCTTGGAGATAGAAGGCAGAGAGCCTGGGCTACACTTCAGATGTCCTCCTGGGGTGGTGGAAGCACATGCATACCTGGTATGGCAAGCTGCACCTGAAGAAATCTAGCCATGCTGCTTTGAAGCTCACTGACGGGGAGACCTATTTCATGGCCAAGTGCAGCTTCCTGGAGGGTGAGGTCCGCCACTGAAGAGCAGCCCCTCTGTCAACCCTCTCCCTCAGACAGCCCACAAAGAGCCACTCCTCTTCCAGCCAGGAGACAGCTACCGCATCCAGGCAGGTGTCTTTGGAGGGCCCCACGACAGAGACCCCCCCGAGAGCTGCACTCTCCGTGCCGGAGGACGTGGAGGATTCCCTGTCTCAGATGGAGCAAGAAGAAGCAGCCACCAGAGACCAACCCATACCCACACCCAGCTCCACCTCCACAGAAAGCAGGCAGAGAGGCAGACAGGAGGGACAGAGCCACACTGCCGTCTTGGAGATCAGGGACACAATCAAAGCCAGCACAGATCTTCTCTCCCAGCTGGTCCATTTCGACATACCATCCTCCAACCACAAGCCCTTCATCACCTACGTGAGCCAGACCCTCAGGGACATGCCCGAGGCCCAGTACCAGGTGATGAAGGAGAGGATCACAGCTCTTCTGCACCACCATCCAGTCCCAGCTGAACCTGCTCCTACCCACTCCAGGTCTGCTCCTCCACCCCAGGCGATGTCACAGCCCTTCCATGGAATTCAACAGCCCCTCACCTACCAAGGCTACCAATACCAGGACTTCCCACAGCAGAGGCAGCTCTTCCCAGTCCAGGCCCAGGTTCCTCGGAACCCACAGATGCCACAGACGCCTCACCTCGCCCAGCCGCAGACCAGCTGCAGCCCCACTACACTCCTCCTTCCTCCACCCCACAGCCAAGCCCTTCCTCAGAACATCTGTCATCAGTGTTGGGCCTCACATCCCAGGTACTTGATGAAGGGCCTCTCAATCTCATGGGACTGAGTCAGCTCTCTGAGAGCTTCCTGCACACACCTTCACCTGTTGTACTCTCGGGGCCAGGCACCCCAATGGCGCCTCAGACCAGCACTCCAGCCACAGCCACCTCCACAGTCCCTGGCCCCTTTACATCTGAGACCATGGGCATGCCTCAGAGTGACTGAGAAGAGTGTCAGAGACTGAGTTGTTTCCTGTTCACTTTATCTTTGTTTAAGACACTTTACTTGGTTAATTTTGCTTTTTAATAAAGTCATACAGATTGTTATTAATAAAGGTTATCTTTGTTTCACACACTTGGTTCATTTTTTTTACTTAATAGAGTGTTGGTGAAAATTTTGAAAAAATGGTTAAGCCTTTGCATGCTTGTGGGATAGGTAAGGATAGTTGTGGGATGGGTAAGGATAGCTGTGGGATGGGTAAGGATAGCTGTGGGATGGGTAAGGATAGTTGTGGGATAGATAAACCTCCAGTGCAAGCATAGTGGGACTGTATGGTCCACCCTCCCAGCTGCCACACATATGGCCCTTTATTATCAATAACAATTTATTCATTGATCAACACATTTCAAAATTAACAAAACGCTTCATTAATGCCCTATTCATTGTAGGGCCACTCAACATACATGGCACAATCTCATCCGTGTGATGAGACAGGCTTAAGGAAGCATCCATTAATCATCTACCATCCTGTCTTGCCACTCCACTGCTCCAGCTGGGGAGTTGCACCAGTGTTTCAGGAGGTTGTGCTGCTTCTTCCCTTCACGTGAAGCTCTGTTGGGGCCTTGCACATCAACAGTGTCTGTCAGGTTTTGTCCTTGCCTCCATTCACCAGGCTCCATGTCCCCATTCCCTTGTTGACGGTCCACAAGCCTGTTCTGCAACAATCGGTAGCGGGCGCGCAAGAGATTGTGCAGGATGCAGCAAGCTTCCACGATGCTCCTCACAGTCTGTGGGTGATGCTGCATGGTGGTGAGAAGTACCTGGAACCTGTTGGCCTCAGCTCCACCATCAGCTTGTCATACAGTCCAAACTACGCTCTTCTCCCGATCCATCATCGGACCCACACAGCTCTTGGACGTCTCTGTCAGGCGGAGCTCCATTCAAAATCCAGGAAAGAAATACTTAGACTCTTTAGTTTAGAGAAAAGATATCTTTTACTGAAAGTGAAGTGGTAGCAACCAAAGAATTCTGAATCTGAGAATTTAGGCGCGCAATTCACATATAGAAAGTGATGGAAATGTTCCCATCCCCAATAGTTCAAATGACACTTCCAATTAGAAGTTGTGGATATGATCATGTGGGCATCTTCAGGTGATGATGAGGCCTCTGTCCATTGACCTTGGCATAGTTTGATAACGGGTTGCAGTTGCGCAGAGAGAAGAAAGCTAAGCGAGAAATAGAAAGATACCTCTATTTTATGCTCCCCCCTTCCATTTATACATCAGACGAATGTAACTCCTCCAGCTCACTTCCCCAACTATTCCTACCTCCCTTTTCCACCCCCCGTTACTTATGGCAGTCGAAAAGATGCAAAGCAATAGTAGAAGATCTTGAAGACTGACATTCGGCCCTCCTAGAAAAAGGGAAATCATAAGTTCTAGAAGTCCTAGAAGAGAGAGAGAGGAGAGAATATAAAGACAATTATTAATCATTAAACAATTTCAAAACAATACACTCCTAAGGCTTATCAGGATACTTGGAACGAAATGCTTTGATCAACTTAGGGGCTTTAACATCAGTTTCATTAACCCATTCGGCTTGTGAAGAAGGGAAATGTTTCCAGGCTACAAGATACTGGAGTCGACCCCTCCATTTGCGAGAATCCAGAATTTCTTTAACTTCAAAATGTTGTTCGCCTTCAATCAATATTGGTATGGGAGAGTCAGTCTGAATGGGCCTTAGGTCAGAAGTACGTTCAGGTTTTAGCAAACTAACATGGAAAACCAGATGAATTCGTCGAAGAGTTTTGGGTAAGTTCAGCTGGACTGTTACAGGATTTATAATCCGTTCAATTGTGAATGGACCAACGTATTTAGGACCAAACTTCTTTGACTTTTGAGTGGTTTGCAGGTATCTGGTGGACAGGAAAACCTTGTCACCCACTTTATATTCTTTCTTTTTTTAAAAAAAGAATTTTATTAATTTTCTACAAACACAGATGACATACAAAACATTAAAAACATCTGCTCTCATATATACTTCCGGTGTGTCGGTTGGTTCATCAGTTTTGTGCATTCATTTTGTAGTCTCAGTTACAGTTATATTGCATAACAATTCATATTGTCAATCCATATCCTAATATTACTAAAAAAAAGAAATATTTTTTTTGACTATACTTTTAATCATTCATGCTTTGTGAGATAACAATACTTTAAACAGTTTATTCAATAACAAATCATATAATCATAACAAATCAATCCTAAAAACCCTTTATAGATATAGTATTAATGTTCTATTATCGTATTTTATCATCTAGCCATTGATAAAAAAGATCCCAAATTTCATAAAATTGTTTATCTTCTTGCTCTCTAATTTCAAATGTCAATCTACTCATCTCAGCACATTCCAATATTTTCTTAATAATTTCTTCCTGTAATGGTATTTTCTCATTCTTCCAATTTTTAGCAAATACAATCCTAGCCGCTGTTAATACATTTACAATCAAATATTTCAAATCTTTATTATATGTATCAGGTAAAATTCCCAATAAAAAGATCTCTGGTTTCAAGTCTATGTGTTTCTTTGTCATTTTTTCCAACCACATGTGAATTTTAGTCCAATATTTTCTGGCATCCTCACAAGTCCACCACATATGATAATATGAGCCAGGTATCTGATGACATTTCCAACATTTTTCAGATTTGTTCTTGAACATTCTTGCTATTCTTGTCGGGGGGAAGTGCCACCTGTAAAACATCTTATACAAGTTTTCTTTATATGCTGTTGACATTGTCATTTTATAGTTTTGAGACCACAATTTTTGCCATTTTTCTAAATCAATTCCATATCCAAAATTCTTCCCCCAAGCAATCATAGTTTCTTTAACTTGTTCTTCCTCTAACTTAATTCCCAATAAATAACCATATAATTTTTTAATCACTTTCTCATCAGTACCCATCAATATCTTATCTAAATCAGTCTGTTTATCATAGAAGCCTTCCGTTTTAAAATCTTCATCATATCTTGAGTGTATTTGCGCATATGAAAACCAATTCATCCTTATACCTTGTTCCTCTAAATTTTGGATCGATTTAAGTCCACCCTTTTCATCCAACAATTCCCCATATCTAACTGTTTGTTCCTTTTTATAGATCATAAGATAGGAAAATGCTTCAATAGTCGATAACCAAACTGGAATTTTCAAATAACATTGTTTTTTTATCTTCTCCCAATTTAACC
>BLBF01018681.1:0-13404 GCA_015471245.1 Laticauda colubrina
ATCATATGAATAATCGTGTACACCAGTGGTAGAGAGTGTGCCCCCCCCTTGTTATTGTTTTTCAGTTTGCAAAAAAGTACCATTTGTCCTTCTTTGTGATGATTTATCAGTGTTTTGAGGCACTAAAAAGAGCTGGAATTTAGCTACGTCAAACCTTCTTAGGGTAGAGCAGAAAATGCTGTCAAACCTCCTTGCTCCCCACCCACCACCCCCCTGTGGGAACAACACAGCCACTTCAGTGATCCTTCTGGTGCTTCAAATGAGCATGTTTCCCTGGCACTACTTCCCACAGATTCAAATGGGAGTTGTTGTTTTTTCATTTCACAATTACTGTCTCATTTCTTGTGTGCCTTAATGCAAATGGCTGTGCTGACTGTATCTCAATAGTCTTTATTCCTATGCAGGTCTCTAAGGAGTTACATCATCATGCATCTTTTTAAAAACCATACAACTGGAAAGTCTTGGGCTTTGTACATTAAGTCACCCCAACTGTGGGTTTTTTGTTTTTTTTTTAAGAATCCTTTCTGGAAATCAGACTGTTAATTCTCAGCCCAACAGGTTGTTCTAGGATCTCTCCCTTTCAGTTTCCTCCCGTGGAAGAACTACACATCATGAAAATGAAAGTGATTTTTTTTTTTTTTACAATTAGTGTGTAACTCTAGGTGGTTTTTTTGGACGTACCCTTTTTGACCCTGTTGATAAAGTTGCAACGGCAGGTTAGGGTTGTTGATGCTAAGTTAGTTTTAGCTGCATCCTGTACTTCAGCATTTTAGTGAGTTGGTGTTTCCGTGCTGTCATTTGCTGTTCCTTTGTACCAAATATAAACTTTTGCACTGATGTTGCTGCAGTGACGCAAAACATTTTTTACAGGGGGATTCTTTTGTGAATCATCACCCTCCCTTCCAGCAGGAATTGTGCAATTATTCCATAACAGAAACTTCTGGGGCCCCGAGCTGGTCAGGCATTCAAAGGGCCCTTCAGTTAGCTGCGTATGCCTCACTGACCTGAATTTTTTCCCTTTTTGAATAATTCAGGTAGTCTTTGTTTAGCAACCAACAATTGGAACCAGCCACCATTAAGTGAAGATAAAGCGACTGTACTTACGTTCCGACTTCAGCTTTGCTTTACAGACCTGCGATGGTCATAAACGCAAGGACTGGTCACAAAATGAGCTTTTCATTTGTAAATACAAATGGCCATTGCCCAAGGCTGTCAGTAAAAAAGGACTGCCTGCAGTCCCTGTTATGGCATGAAGAACCAATTTTGAAATTTTAGAAGAATTTGATTGATATCAGTGAAGATCTGGCTGGATGAAAGAACTACCCTAAAATCCTGAAATATTATTCTTGTTATTTGCAAAACCCTCAGCTTAAAGCATGTCTGAAGTCGTTCCTTGTTTTGATCCTGGTTCTCAGACCCAGTCCCTAGGATTTTAGCAACTCTCTGAAAATTCATTCAGAAGGATATAGAGAAGTATATTTGGTGGTTTCTGACCTGATAAATTTCCATTAAGGAAATGGCTTGAAATATTCTCAATACAAACCCTGTGCTGAAAACAAGAACTTCAGGTAAGTTAGGTGTGCAAGGATCCTTGGCCAAAGGATTGCTAGAGGGTTACCAGCTTGACAGAGGACTAAATCCTCCTAGAATGACTTTCATTAATTAATCAGCCATTCTTAATAAGGCTGTTTGAATACTCCCTCTTTTAAGCTAATGAATGAGTTTCAACAATGGAGTAGATGGTGTAAAATAGTTTTAATGCATTTGTGATACGATTTTAGCAAGACTGCATAGCACACAAATCTTTCGAGAAAGGAGCTGCAAAGAATCATAGACTTATTAATAACTTTTTCTTTTTAAAAAAAGCATATAAAGAAAGAAGGCTGTACAGCACTTTGGAACAGTTCCAGAAAGGTGTGGATGCATCAGCTGCTTGCAACTCTTTAAAGCAGCTGCATCTTTTCCTGGGGATTGCATAGCAAAATCTTAGCAGGGAATGCTTTAAGCCTTTTACCTATTGTAGGACATTAATGCATAGGCAAGTGTACTGTGTGCACAAGAAATATATAGTAAATAAGGAACAAATGACTCCTCCCAGATATCAACCATGGGGAAAAATAAAGTTTGAAATTTAGAATGTGAGACTTTTAAAAAGAGAGAATTTTTCCCCTCACTTTGTTGTGCAAGAAAACACTGCTTTGCTATATTTAAAAAAGAAAAGCTTTTTTAAAAAGAAATAAAAAATATATATGTACTTAGTAATTGTTTGTAGTCGACAGTTCACAGATGAAGCTGTTTGCGGTTAAAGCCGCCTGGCGGCACAAGCTGGACTTTGTTGCCATCTTTAAGATGAATCTTTAAGAGAAAAAAAAATTAAGTTAATCTTTTTCCCTGAATGTGGTGTTTTTTTCTTCATTATACAATAAATATTCTAGTGAACTTTTTATCAAATGGTTAAGAAAATGCTAGAAGCTGTTGTAAAATATTTGTATCTTGCATTCACTAAAGTAAAAATACTGGCTTTTACTGTGTCCATCAGACTCACTCCTATTTAGAATGCCTGGTTATTCTGCCTTCCCTGGTTTCTGCGTCCTTCCTAAGCTTGGATTCATCTTTTTGTCCCATCACAATGCCTACTGCGTTGTATGAACTTGAAAGTGGGGCTGTCCAACTTCATCAGGCTTTCCATTTTAAAAAAAGTGGGGGGGGGGTTTGATTTCTTTTCTGTCTAAATCTAACATTTAACTTGACCCCCCTTTCTCCCCCCCCCCCCCCCCTCGAAATGTTGAGCTGCATCATCATGGACTGTCACAAAGATTTTGGCTCAGCATTGCTAATTTTACTCCAGCTTAGCCATCAGACTTAAAAACCTTCACCATTTTGAAGAATGAACCCATTTTCATTGCAGGCAAGATTCAGAATCTTGCTAACTTTTTCGAACCCGGCCCTCATATAGAAGACTCCCTGTTGAACAATTAGGTTTTCTGATTGAAGTAGTTCACAAATTTGAACTAGCCAACAAATGCACTTTTTGGAAATGTATTAAGAGTCGAAGGCGTTTGTTACATGTGATATCATTTTTAAAAAAATCACAGCTGACTGAGATGAATTGTCTATGTATAGTCCGAAGAAATAATAGCTGAACTGGCATATCATGGGCATAGGCTGGGTTCACATTACATTGTCATGTGGCTTGTTTGAAATTAGCTTGGTGTCTTATATAAACCTGGCAAATTGTGGTTTAATCATGGCTTAGAATAATATGTGTAAGCCAGGGAGACTTCAGGTGAGCTGTTAGCAGCTGTATCTTGATTCAAGTATCTACCCTGGGCCCATTTGCTTTGTTCAACCGATAATGAAAAACAAATATTTGGAAAGGCCTCATTTAAACTCTCCTGCTGACATCCAAAAACAACATTTTCTTTGGATTGAAATGTGTTGAAAAAGCAGGATCATTTTCAGAGAATTTAACAAAAAACTCTCCACATCTTTCCATTTTGTACTGTTACTTTGAGTTGTTCTATGCCTTGGCTGATGTCGTCTTTGATGGTGTCCAGCAGCCATGTTCTTTGGCCAGGTTTCCTTCTACCTTTTTAAACCTACTAGGGTTTAAAATAAGTATGTTTGTTTTCTTTTTCTCTGTTAAATGCCTCCGTGTCAGTTTCTTTTTGCATCTAAAACCTGATGTGTAAGAGAGAAAAAAGTGTTTCTGTTACTGAGAAATTAGTAAGATCCCCAAAGGAACATGTGGCAAATAAGAGGCACACTTTGACAGGTAAACTTAATACTTCAACTTTATAAAAAAAACATGTCATAGCTCAAAGATGATAAGTTTAAATACTCAATTAAAAATATTCCAAAGATTCTTAAACTACTTCAACCAAAAATCAGGTTTGCTTATGCCTTTTTATTACAATATCACATTATTTGAGTTTTAGAAGTGGGAAATACTTTTATTTGTTTTTTTAATGACAGCAATGGAGGACAGGGTGTGAAAAAAGGGGGGCAGTTTTGCATGGGAAGAGTGAAGAGGGACAAACTCCTTTCTGTTTCACCATATTCAAGTTGCTCCCATCAAAATTTTCTCCTGTTAAAAGAAAGAACTTCAGTGGTGCAACCAGTCCATTAAATGTTTTTTTTGTCTTACATTTGACAAGACAACTGACAATGGAAGATACGGTACATGACTTGGTATCATAGGACTTTATTTGCTTGCATTACTCAGATTGGTTAACTTCAATGAACAGGAATGTTCTAGATCAGGACTCTGTTGCACCACAGAATTATAAACCTTGGTAACCTATTTCGTTATTGGATTGTCAGTTACTCAGAGAGGAAATGGAAATTAGGAAGCCAATCAGCTATGGACCTAACTGAGAAAGTCTTGTTTTATCATCAAAATTCATTTCAAAGAATGTTAATTGAGGCCGTAGTGCTCTTTGAGTTTGGTTGTCATCTTGCAGATATTTCATTATCTAACTTCATAATGTTTAAAACCTGCAAGAAAACAACCAAGAACAGAGAGCACCAAGGACCCTTCATTTCAACAAATATTCTCTTTTATTGGTAGAATGTTCATCATTTTTCATTGCATCATCTTTGTACTTTGTACGATTTTCCATGGGTAGACATAATTGGAAAGAACAACTGTTTAATATCTTCCCCTTGATGATTAATACTTTATAGAGAGCAATGAAGGAAGTCCAATTATCCCACTGCTGGTTTTTTGCTCTTTCATATTTCATCCAATTCTGATACTAGATTCACCACAATGAAAAGGGAGGGAAGCATTTTTAGAACAGTTGCCCAAGGGCCAAGACAAAAGTTCTCCACCTAAACCCTTTACTGCTGTGTCTTTACTGAAGCTATTCAGGGTTAGTCAAATAATTGGATTACCAAGCATCTGAATTTTGATCAGTCAGGGTATATTTGAACAGTCACGAGCATGAGAAATGGTCATAAGTCACTTTTCTCAGTGCTGTTGTAACTTTGAACAGTCACTAAATGAATTGTTTGTAAGGACTTCCTGTATTCCAGTCACGAAGCTTAAGAGGAAGTTTTCTAGCCAGTTGTATACATCCACTCATCTATAAGTGGGGTGCTAGCCAATGAGAGACATAATATAAATGAGCATTAAAACATGCGCATTAAAAACAGGAAAAAAAAACCCTCTCCAGTTGAGGCAGATTGATGTCAAAATAGACCTATAACTTCCTTGGCCACAAGGTTTACAATAGATCTATACTGGCAACTTGCAAAACAAAAATATGAATACTAAATACATAATAAATTATGTATGTAAATGATGCCCCCAAATTCTAATTTGCAGGTCTCAAACATGGCTTTTAATCATTTTTGCTAAACACATGCAGTGTTCTGGCTTTTGATGGATTATTTGGATGCATCTTATTTCTTCAAAAGGGCCAGGCCTCACAAAACCCTGCAAGAGGAATAGGGATATCACCCAAACTGCGTTAACTGAAAAAAATCACCCTAGTTACACCGTGTTGAGAAATGTGTTTTAACAGTAAAAAGGGAAATGACTGAAGAAAGTTAAAAAGGGGTTTTGGAAGCTGAGGTGGAAAACCTGGGCATCTATAGGATGCCGCTGTAGGTTGGGATTCTGCCCTCATTTTGGGTATTAAAAAATGTCCCTTCTTACACAGTTGGGAGCAGGCTCACAATTGGCTAATTATCTTCCATGACTCATTTTGCCCTGTTGTTCCTCTGCCTGGCCTTCGCTCAAAATTCATTATTAATCACAAATAACAAAGATAGGCTCCACTGCTCAATACTGTACTTGGGGGGGGGGGGAACCCAGAGTCTGTTGTTACTTCCAGATCATTTGGGGCAGGGAAAGCAGGCCAGAAAATGTCACCCTCCTGATGGGATGAAAGTTTGTTTAATAGTATGGACAGTGGGGGTACTTTCTCGCCCAACATAGTTTGATCTTCCCACCAAAGAACGGTTCACTGAGATTTTAACGGGTTCCGTCGTGTTGGAGGTACTGAGAACCACATCTAGTTGCTGGGTCTTAAAATAGACAATATAAAACACAGGCAAAACAATTCCTATCAGGAGCATAAGAAAGACTGCTTTCCACCACTGGATCCCATAATCTGCTCCAGAGCAGGTGGCTTTCTGCTCCCGAGATGACTGGTTCGAAGGTTCAATGAAGGGATCTGTGCATGAAGGGATTTCCAGCTGTGTCACTCTTTCAATGTTTTGGTCAATCCCTCTAAAATATTGATCGATTTGTTCATGGTCATCACTCCTGCTCCACAACCCGAATACTCCATATCCATAGATCCAGAAAGCAGGAGTCTGAAGGGGTAGCAGCTCATTGCTGGTCTCCGTCAGTAGTCCATTAACCTTGACTGGAATCTTGATGGATTTCAGAGCATAGAAGTCTTGTTCTTGGATAAAGTTATTTACCCTCTTGATATCTTCAACCTGGAAAATTGGTAAAGGGAAATGTCTATGGAGATTTTCAGTCAGTCATTCAGGTTGTGGTTGTCCCAAAGGTGCTTTTTCAGGAGGTCACTGGACTTTCTTGTTTTTCTTTGAAGATGTTTCATTTCTCATCCAAGAAACTTAGTCTTTGACTGGATGGTGGGGAATGGAAGGATTTATATTCCTTGCAGACAGCTGGTCATTTGCATTCTCTTTAGAAAGTCATTGAGGCCACTTGGAGGTTTGTCTGTGTCCTCAAGGTCACCTGAGTAATGCAAATGTCAAACCTCCAAATGGCCTCAGTGACTCTAAAAAGATGCAAAGGACCAGCTGTCTGCAAAGAATACAAATCCTTCCATATCCCACTATCCAGTCAAAGCTGGAGAAGCTTCTTAGATGACCAGTGAAAATTCTTCAAAGAAAAAGAAGGAAGTCCAGTTCCTCTTGAAAAAGCAGGTGCCTTTGGTTCATAAAATGCAACATTTTATGTTCTGAATTTATCGGCTCAAACATTCCCACATACCTTTCCAAGTGATTGGGCAGTTATCAGGACATTAAAACAATCAAGAAAAAGTTTTTTTTTTAAAAAAGACATACAATCCAATCTTCAAAGGCAGGTGGGTCTAATATTACAACCTTAAAAACTATTGGAAAAACTAGGTATGTAATAACTTCCAAATGGTTAGCAAAATTGGAGCCATTTGACACTCAGGATAGAGACCATTCTAGACAGCGGGTGCTGCTATTAAAAAGAAAAAAAGGCAGGCTTCCTACAGCATTACATGGTGTAAATATTACATGGTATAAATATTCCTACAGATTACATGCTGTAAATATTCCATATGTGGTGGTTCATCTGAGGCTGTATTTAATCTACTTTTAACAACAGCTAAGGACCAGATAAATTTTGCTACTGGTATGTCCTGATACGTAAAACTCATAGAACTCAAAGAGCGTGCATTTCCTTTTTCACACAACTGTAGATCCAAACCAGAGGACACATTGGTCCAGAGAAGGGACTTGGAGCATGCCCAACCAGGAAGAGTTGCTAGGGAGAATACGAACCTAAACAGGGCAATGCAATGTCAACATTTTGAATGAGCACCATTTTTTCCTCTAGTACAGGTAGAAATTTGCAACTTCCCATTTGGTTCAAAAGCCCTTGTCCCAAAATTAGTTCCTTCCCTACAGTTTGATAGGAATGGTACAGAGAGGGCCAGAAAAAGAATGATAATAATTTTTAAAAATGACACCAGAATAAATAAGGGTAGAGTTAATGTATCCCCTCCTCCTTTTGGTCTACTTGCATATTAGATACCTCCTCCTAACAATACGCTCATGAGAATGTGATTTGCTGCAGAAAAAAATCCAACCTGAATACTTTGCTTCCACCAAACAGAACTCAAATCTAGCAGTAGCTCCTTATTCAATTATGTTCTAGGATTATTCCTTATCTGTTCTTATCTTTGAAAATCGCTTAGCCTTTTAAAGTAATAAGGTTCCAAATGGAAAACCTAGAAGATTTAACCACTATCAGGACCTTCTGAGTGTACCACACTTTGGATCCTTTTCTTCTTCACATTTCTTCGGTATCATTTTTTATATCATTTAGACAACTCATTGCAAGATCCAGCTGATTTCTCAGAACCCAGAGGGGATCCAATCCAATTAATCCAATTACTGAAAGCTTCTAGCATTCTGAAGTATGTATCTCTTGTATCCCTGTATGAATTTGCCTTGTAACATCTTAGAACTGCCCTTTAGAATTGGACAGTTCTTTAGAATTCAGTGAATCACAACAAAAGACTGAAAAAGAGATGGTTAGGTTAAGCATGCCTTCTAAATACTGGAAAGGAATTAACATTTCATGACAAGCTAACAACTTCCTTTCATGTAAGGCAAGGGTTATATTTTGTTAATCTTGTACTAGCAGCTGTTGCCAGCTAAACCCAGAGATAATCCTAGGATTCTGTTGCACTTCAGGAAACTTATTTGTGAATTAGCTCTATTATTCTTGGTACTTTTCAACAAGTTTCTTTAATGATGCTGATAACGACAATTCTACGATTCCGCACCACTCTCTTTCCAACAAGACAGAATTCAACACTACTCCAGTTATTCTTAACTCCTGGTATTCTTAACTCCTGCCAGTTAAATAATCACACTGGTTGCATTTAGCAAAGTGTTCGTTCAGGCATTTAAAAAAGTATTGTAGAATCTCTTAATGGCCTGTACAAATCAGGCTTAATCTTAACTTTGAAACCTGAAAATACAAAAAAAATTTTTTTTAACAAAGATGGTTTGGTTTTCACTACTAATTTGGGTGATATGCTCCAGTAATTACATGAAGATTGTCTTGCACTAGTTTAGTGTAAAGTTCAAGTATGGTCCTAGACATTCCTCTTATGGAGCCAAGGATTGACAAAGAGTTCTTGCACCAAACTTCCTCATTTGTTAAAGTATTTAGTTACAAACTTTCAAAACAGCTTTGATCAGATATTACATGAGTGCAGTTAAAATACAGAATAGAATGCAGCACAGCATTCTCCACATTCTCTTTCTTTCATGTCTTTTGAGTGTTATACTGTTTCTATCCAACATGCAATATTATAGTCCCTTTGCATCTGAGCTCTCCCAGTTGAGGGAGTCAACAATATTGTCTAATCAGAACTTTGTGAGTCTACAAGTAGGCTAAAGTCACACATTGTTAGGATCCAGAATCAGGAATTCTCATTCTTTTTTTTCCTAAGACAACTTATTTCATAAACAAATGATACATTGCATAAAACTCTCCAAACAAGCTGTGCAAACGATTAGCAAAAAGAAAGCTTTCTACAATCATTTATAAAAATACAAGACAACTTTCAGGTCTAAATAAATCCCTGGGGGAGAAAAATCTATGCAAAACCCATGGAGACCCCTTAGCTGTGAAGCAGACCAGACTTTCTTCTATTCCAAGATCAAATTAAATCCACAGTTTAATCTTGGTTCAACTCACTCCACAGGGTCACCATGGAGAAAGGAGGAGGAGAAAGGAGTATTAGGGACATCAACTGCTTTGGCGCCACACAAATAAAATAATAAAATCAGCCTTGATTTTCAAGTTGCACAATGTTCTTTGATCAGCTAAAAATAATCTGATGGATAGCTTAATTATTAAAGGACCGAATGCAAGCACGTAAGCTCCTCATTCACCCCGATGTGTCAAACATGGCACCGGAACAGGCACCTTTGCCAACCTCTCAACCGGAAAAACCAGATTTTCTTTTCCTAGTCTTTGAACATCCTGAACTGGAAATTAATTCTGTAAACAACCTTGGCTCAAAATAAAACACCTATCAATACAGTTGGTTAGGAAACAAGAGCCATCGCTTTGCCTCCAAAGGCACTGCTTCTTACTTTGCACCCGTATTGCAGAGCCAACTTGTTGAGGTTGTCGTCTTCTTTAATGACCCGCTCTAGAAGCTGCACGTCCCCAACTCTCTTCTGGGAAGAACCAGATGGCTGGAGGTCTTTCCCCCTGGCACGCAATTCCGTGGCGTTGAACTCTTCCTCCGACGAGTCCTCAGAATCAGATTGTCTGCCGCTTTGGAATAAAAACACTTGACTACCTGAGAAGTTTCGGATTGTGGCAGGAGCTTGGAAAGGCCTGATCAGCCTTTCATTCAGCCTCATGTTGTACAGCAACACCTCTGGAAAGTTTAAAAAAAAAAAAGGAAAGTATTGTTCATCAAATGAGCCAGATTATTTACGGGCAGAAGTTGAGCCAGTGCGAGGCAAGCTTTGAGGCAACAACTCCGAAAGAAGGTAGATCATTCATGTTGACATGCTATGTCAATAAGATAAGATCCCCCGTCCTAAAGAAACAAGTTTCTTTTTTTTTTTTCATTTTTAATGTTCATGTCTCATGGCATATTTTTCTTATCAATGCCTTTGGTCCTATTAGTCTCATCCCTTAGGTATAAAGCAAGGGTCTTCAAACTTGGCAATTTTAAGACTTGTGGACTTCAATTTCCAGAATTCCTGAGCTAACATGACTGAAGGAGGCATTCTTGAAGTCCACAAGTCTTAAACCTGTCAAGTTTGAAGACCCCTGGTATAAAGCCTGGGAAGGTGCTAATCTGGCACCATCCAGAGGCAGAGATGAACTTCAAGACAGTCTTGGATTTCCAAGAATGGAGAAAAATTTGCACTTTGTTGCAAAAATAGGCTTTTAGTTTTATATAATGGCTGTGAAAATCTGACTCACAGACGAAGACAATACAGAAGCCTGATGAGATTCTGCCGAAACGTTGCTACTTTAAAAGCACAACTATCATGATGTGGGAAAATACCCGAACAAAGCTGAACAGCATACATGTAAGTACCCGTGAAAACTTAAGAAAACATACATATATCTATATACACGTACATACATACATTAATACATACATACATACATTGCAGCTATGCATATGAGGAAGCTTTTGCCGAGCCTTCAAAGACAGTGTCGTATTCAGTTTTCTCAATCCTTGGTGATTTACCTTCAGACACCATGAATGCCTTGGCCAGCCTTTAGCAAGAAAGTAATATGTCATTTTTTTTCTTCCAAATGTTTATTGTGAATTCAGTATACTTCCACTGAAATTCCCACTGTTGAATCTCCCTTAATACATTCGATATCCATTTAATCATACAATATTTGCCCTCTTGGGATTTTGTGTCATACTGAATGAACAAATTATAATGGCCCTCAAGTTATATTGGGCTATGCATTATCCAACTCTGTTATTCTATTCTATTCTAAAATCCCCAAATTCAGTGAGCTTTCTCTGTACTCCTTTTTAATCTGCAATTTTTGTCAATACTAAACTATGTGTTTGAAGATACTGAAATCAAGTGTCATTGTTTATGAAGTATGAACAATGTAAATAGCTTATCTTCTCTTAAAATACAACAAATGATTTGTTTTCCCCATATCTCCTCTCTTATCTACAATAGATTGGTACAACCAACCAACTTGATCTTCCTTTTTTGATTTTAAGAATCTTGATCTTTGATTCCTTCCAATCGTATCTTTCTTTCCATTTTTTTTTTCTTGGTACCTTTTCACTAAATTCTCCAAAGCTTTAACAAATCTCTTTGATAAATCCCATATCGAAAAGTTACCCAAGTCACTTTCTGGATTTGTGATTTGTATATCCCTTCTTTAAGGCACCAGAAATCTGAAAGGCGCCTCTTCCATATCAATGTGGGATCTCCTTTTCATCGTCCTCATTCCTGAGCTTCAAATTCTGCTCATCTGATTTGGAAAGAGCAATCCAAAAGACTTGTGGCGCTGCCCACTTTCCTTCCAGAGAGGCTGACGTCAAAACTTTTAGTCATGAGTTGATGGATGACCAGCAAGTAGAAACGCTTTGAGTAAAAGATTTGCTGCCTTGGTGGGGCTGCCTTTGTTCTAAGCCTTCCTAGTTAAACTCCCATCTAGTCTAGGGATGAGCAACTCTGGCCCTTTTATGACCTGTGGATTTCAAGTCCCAGAATTCCTGAGCCACCATGCTTGGAGTTGAAAGTCCACAGATCATAAAAGGTACCACAGAGTTGCCTATCTCTGATCTTAATCCAACATGAATGGAAATACCCCAGCATTAAGCTGCCTGCACTAGTAGGATGAAATATTGGACATGGTAGAATTTGTGGCTGCATTACTGCAGATTCTTCACATACTTGTGTGTCAGAAGAATATAAAATTGACTTTAGGAAATATTGTCTGTAGGACAGGCAACACACATGGGGACATTTTCCTGCAATAAGAAAACTAGCACAGCCAAGCCTCTGTTCTGTTAAACACACACACAACAATACAACTTTCCTGGACTGTCTTCCTAAGTTCTTCCCTTTCAAGCGATCACTTCCGTGATCTCCAAAGTAGATCCAAGAGCTGCTCCCCTCATTTCCTTCCCAAAAGATGGGAGTTTGTAATCCCAACCGACTGTAAAGAGTTTCCAAGCATCCCGGCTGAGGAATTCTACGAGCAGTTGAAGTCCGCGCGTCTTTTAAGGTGGCCGAGTTTGAAAAAGAAGCCCAAAGCATGCTGGCTGGGAACTCTGGGAGTTGGAGTCCCCCACCTCTCAGAATTGCTAAGATCCAGAAGGAGGTGATCCCCCAATTCTGCCCCCCTCCCTCTAAACGTTGTGTGGCTCTCCTCTCCCAGGATAGAGACCCCAAGACGAATCGGGGCTTCCGATCTCAGCCTCCTCGCGGATGAAGGACACCCCCCCCCCCATAACTTTCTCCCCTTCCTCCTCCTCTTCCTCCCGCCCTCCCTCCAGCAGTCCAAGTTCCTTCCCCCACATTTCTTTGCTGACCTGGATTCCGGCAGCAACCCTTCCCTTCCCTTCCTGCTTGCCCCGCTCGACCTGGCCTCAACTGGCCAAAATCCCTCGCTTGCTTTTTTCACGATTGGCTGCCAAAGCCCAGGAAGGCGAGGCCAGTCCCACGCAGGGAGTGGGCGGCGGAACGGGCACGGCTGGGCAGGGCGTTTAGAAACGAGTTTGCCGGGGCGGGAGCAGAGACGCCTTGGAATTAAAGGGCGAGCGCCTCTGTCACTTTAACTTCCACAGGTCGGAACAAAACAGAACAAAACACCCCGCCAAGGAAAAAGGAAAGAAAGGAAAATACAGAATGCAAAGGAGAAAAAGGAAAAAAGAGCAACACTTAAGGAAACTAGAAGAGTTATGAATTTTGCAAAGGATAAGAAGAACCCTGCCACCTCCCCTCCTTCTTTTAACTGTTCCATAAATCCCTGCAGCCCCTGACTTATTTCTCGCCTTTTGCCCCCCAATCATTAAATAGCTAAAGCTGCTGCTGTGGAAAGCAATGGGCATGTCTTCTGTATTTTCACCTACTGCATTCAGTTTTGGTCAACAGAAAGAAAGAAAGAAAGAAAGAAAGAAAGAAAGAAAGAAAGAA
>BLBF01018684.1:0-11771 GCA_015471245.1 Laticauda colubrina
AGAAAGAAAGAAAGAAAGAAAGAAAGAAAGAAAGAAAGAAAGAAAGACAGACTTTGGAAAAAGTGCAAAGAGCAACTAAGATGATTAAAGGCCTGGAGACTAAAACATATGAAGAACCGTTGCAGGATTTGGGTTTGGCCAGTCCAGAGAAAACCAGGGGGGACATGATAGCAGCATCCAAGTATTTGAGAGAGTGCCACAGAAAAGAGGAGGTCAACTTATTTTTCAAAGCACCAGAGAAACGATGGAAATTAATCAAGGAGATTTGGGATTAAGGAGAAACTTCCCAACAGTGAGGACAATTAACTAGTGGAAAAGCCTTTAGAAACTGTGGATGCTTCATCACTGGGTTTTTTAAAGAATAGACTGGACAGTCACTTGTCTGAAATATGGCATAAGATCTCCTGCTTGAACTAGTTGGACTAGTCCAGCGGTCACCAACCTTTTGGACCTCAGGGACCACCAAACTCATAATTTTAAATCTCAGGGACCACTAACCAGTTCTGTGGGCGTGGCCAAATTTGTGGGTGTAGCTTGGTAGTCATGTGACCGGCTGGGCATGGCTTGTATGGAAATATAAATATTGATAAAAATATTGAATTTATTAAAAAAGGAGCAACTTTTACTCAAAATCAGGCAAATGCAGGTCGATTGAGTTGCTCACAGAATCATTCAGTGATCTTTCTATCTGCCATAGGCTTGCTCAGTCTCTCAAATTTGTTTGCCAGGAGTCTGCACTGAATTTGCTTGCAAGCAAACCTTCAGTCCTAAGGGAGGTTCAGCTGTGCTTAAAAGCAGAGCCAAAGATCTAAAGACTAACTAGAAAGCAAGAAATCCAACCATCTCCTGCTTCCTAGCTAATCTAAATCTCCCAGCACAGCAGAACAGATGATGGTCGGGGGGGGGGGCAGCAGAAGGAAAAATAGCAACTTTGCAGGCAAGTTTGCCAGGTAAGGGCCATGTGGGCGGCGCAGTCTTGTGTTTCTGCACAGCCTGGATTAATAGCTTTGGGGGTGGCTCTGGAGGTGAGAATTCTCTGCAGCCCACCAAAATTTTCTCATGACCACTGGTTGGTGACCGCTGGACAAGATGACCTCGAAGGTCCCTTCCAGCTCTATTCTGCTTGACTGATGCTTCCAATCCAAGAATTGTATAAGGATGACGGACAGATGGAGGCAGAATCATTAAACCTTGTTAGAAAAGCACTATGCTAGAGTCACTGTCAGGTCAAGATTTTTTTCCTGAATTCCCACCAGCCTTAGATCTATATGTGTCTAAATAATGCTTGGAGAAAAATACGATGTTTTTTTTTTTTTTAACAAGCCTACCTGCCACTGTGATGGACAGAGGTTGCAGGCTGGGCAGCACTGAAGTCACCACGAACCACGAGTGGAAACATACGCCTTTAAATAAAATTTGTTACCCAGAAAAGGTGCTATTAGGCTTTCCTAGATTTGGGGAAGGAGGAAATTAATATAGCAATTTTAATGATTTGCCAGCAGATGGTGGTCTTACCATACATTTTAAAAGCAGTTTAATTACAGATATTTGCTTATTGACAAATGGGATTGAGGGGGCAATTGGAACTGAGGAGAAATAAATCACTTAGTCTGCTAAAATAACCACTTTCCTTATTATTTTGGCATCCACCCTCCAAGCACATTGGCCTGTTACTTAGTCATATAGTCATATTTGTAAACCTGCTAGTCTGGGCAACAAACATCTCAATAATCTTTTTCACATGACTGTAGATCCAACCAGGGGACATTGGCCCAAGGCTGGACAGCCACCTATCTAGAGTGGTACAGGGTGTCCTGCTTGAGCAGGGGGTTGGACTAGATGACCTACAAGGTCCTTTCCCACTCTGTTAATCTGTTATTATTCTGACAGTGAGAACAATTAACCCATGGAACAGAAGTTGCTTTCGGGAGTTGTGGGAGCATCATTCCTGGAAGCTTTCAAGAAGAGACTAGACTGCCATCTGTCAGAAACAGTGGATGGTTTCCTGCTTGGGTGGAGGGTTGGACTAGATGCCCTACAAGGTCCCTTCCAGTTCTATACTAATTGATTGATTGATTGATTAAAGTAAATTAATGTTGAGGATTGGCTTTTTGTCTGCTGGTTGTGTTTCTTATCAGACTCTGTGAAAAAAGGATTAAGGAGTAGGGCAGAATCAAAAATTTACTTTGAATAAACTCCACATATTGCAAATAAAGGCACGGCTTGTTGAAATTTTGGAAAAAATACATTTATTATTTTTTTAATATTAGTATTTATTTTGAACAGAATGAAGCTTCTTTAATTTCCAGAGTGGAATTACAGTTTTTTTTTTTTAAAAAAAATACAATTGGTTTTATTTAGCTTGATTGTATTTCCATGACCAATTTTAACCAGCACCAGGAAAAAGGATTAGAAATATTATCTTGACTATAGTTCATATCTAACCATTTTTGAAAATATATATACATTTTTGCTCTGTACTGAACAACGTAACATTACATTATTGCCTTGTATGAGAATAAAATATCAATATTCAGCTGCAAACGATTTCTTTAAATCACCAAGGGAGAAAAAGCACCAAATGATGGTGAAATTCCTACACTCATTAAGTGACAAATTGTGCAACTATAAATGTACAGTACTTCATGGAACAGTACATAGAATTAGGCTTTGTAACAGTGGACATATGACAATGTAGGAGGGTTGAGCTGAAAAATGAAGAAAAAAAAATATTGCTTTTAGTAGAATACTAGAATACACAAACGTATGTATACCCTGCCAACCAACTCTAGACCTATTTAGCTGTTCCACCATGAAACTACAGGTAATTCTTGAATTACAACCATTTCTTTAGTGACTATTCGAAGTTACAATGGCAATGAAAAAAGGAACCCATGATCGTTTTTCACACTTACAACCGTTTGCAGAACCACCTAGTCAAAATTTGGATGCTTGGAAAAACTGACATGTACTTACGATGGTTGGAGTCTCCCAGCCCAGGATCATGCTTTCACCTTTTGTGACTTTCTGAACAGCGAAGTTAATGGAAAATCCAGATTCACTTAACAATCGTGTTACTTAACACCTGCAGTGATTCACTTAACAACTGTGGCAAGAAAGGTCATAAAATGGGGCAAAACTCAGCCATTGTCTATGTCAGGGTTCCAGCAACTGCTCTAATTAAATCATGATTATGGAGCCAAACTTCAAAAAACTTCAAAGGATTCATTAGAGGCGACATACTGGCACTGGCCTGTATGAAGCCAACTCTGGCATACATAATTTACAGTTCCCTGTGACCCTGTTTCCCCCCTCCTCCCTGGTTGTCTCATAAACCAGGTTCTCCAACTGAGCATTTTTCACAGGCTGGGTGTCATCAATCACTTTCTCCAAGTCAATATATTCAGGGACAAAAGCGCTGGGTGTTTAGTTACAATCTTTTAAAGATAAGAGTTGGAATGTACTTTCACTTTCAAACTGCTGGACTGCTCTTCCAGATTTTCTCCCTCTTCCCCGCCTTTTTTTATGGCAACTATTAAAACAGGCATAGGAATGTTTTATGAGTTGACAGTCTAGGTGAACCACAGAAATGTTGGACTCCATTGTGGTTGTAAATCAAGGACTACCTGCATGGAGAATGGTGAACAAATGCTCTCGAAGGCAGATTGCTCACCAATAATCCCAAAACAGAATTACAGAAACTATCTGGATTGTAGGAAATGATACAAAGATGTTAGCTAACCCTGCCTGATGACCCACAAGGTTGTAAAATACACCTTGAAGCTTACACCTCAGATACAACAATACAACGTAGTGAGATTTATTTACAGTTTACATTCATCAATATGGCTTCGCAACAGAGGAAGTGAAGTAAAAACAATCTTGGCCAAAATTGGAATGGCTGAAAGCATTGCATCCCAGGGAAAGTTGGCAAGCCTGCTTTGCATCTTATTTCAAAGAACTGTCCCCCAATGGTGAAGTATATGGTGTACATACAGATTGAATGTTCAAGAGAGTAAGTTTGAATTGTTTTGAGAGTAAGTTTGTTTATTGATCGATTGGCTGCCCAACTTCAGTTTGGGAAGAGCTGTATTAAGCAGACCTGATCTGGGACCTAAATAATGGAAAAATGTGTTATTCAAGCTACCCATCTTGAGATTCTTTTGATGTGCAGAAATCCAGTAGAGCAGAGCAGTGAATCTTGAATAGAAATCTTGCTCTTTTTCTTTATGTGACACTGTGGTTTGTTCACCATTGATTGTCCCAAAGGAGCTTTTTCAAGAGGCAGCTGGAGTTCCTGGTTCAGTGGCCTCTTGAAAAAGCACTTTTGGGACAACCATGACCTAGATGACTGAGAATCTCCATAGACATTCACTGTTGATTGCCAAGACCAAGCATCTAAGAAAGGACATACCAAAAATTACCAATGCTTAAAGAAATAGATGAGGGACGCAGCGGCTCATTGGCTAAGATGCTGAGATTGTTGATCAGAAAGGTTGGCTATTCTGTGCATAATATTTACGTGGTGCCTGGTTGTGTGTGGCTTTTTAGTTGTTGTTTTGGAGTGTTGATGGCCAGCTATTATGTCATTGGCTATTGTTTTCTTGTGCTGCCAAATCCTTGCTTCCGAATACCTGACAAGCTGGTGGTAAATCAGCACTCCTGTTGACTGACAAGGGCCCCGATTTCCCAGGCTTCAATCATTTCCCTGGAATCTCTGTTACCTGCTTGGCCAGCAATTATAAATGAAGATAAATATACATGTTCCAGGATAACATAGCCAATCTGGGTTGCTCATTAGGACCAGAGGTTTAATACTTCCCAGCTTTCAGACTTGTGCTGGAGCCCATCCTCAGAGAACTTTTTCTACTGAAATCTGAGCTTGTTGATCAGGAAGGTTGGCATTTCGGTGGTTCAAATCCCTAGCCCATAACAGAGTGAGCTCCCGTTACTTGTCTCAGCTTTTGCCAACCTAGCAGTTTGAAAGCATGTAAAAATGCAAGTAGAAAAATGGGGACCACTGGTGGGAAGGTAACAGCGTTCTGTGTGCCTTTGGCATTTAATCATGCTGGCCACATGACCATGGAGACGTCTTCGGACAGCGCTGGCTCTTTGGCTTTGTAACGGAGATGAGCACTGCCCCCTAGAGCCGAAAACAACTAGCACATATGTGCGAGGGGAACCTTTACCTTTTCCTTTACATTTCATTCAACTTTATTCTTGATAATTTATCAAAATCAGGACAAGGAATGTGCATTAAAGTGAATCAAATGTGGGAGAAAGCACAAATGAAATTTCTATCTCTCTTGGAGGATTCTGAGAACGTAATCCTTAAGAATCCTCCATTTCAATCCTTGTGCAGTTTTTGTGCCAAATTAGACGAGCCGTCTTTTTTTAGTAGGCTATTCATTCTTAATTGAGAATAAATGATTTTGTTTTATATGGCTGGTATAAACAGGGGAAAGCTTTTTGTTCTGCATTTTTCAATATTATTTCAGTGTGACATTTTAAAAAAAATAAAACTGATATAGGTACAATAACAATGATTGAAGAGGAATTAAAAAAGAGTTTTTATAGGGGACAAATGCAGCACTACAAACAAATGATTTTAGCAGTTTGCGTCTCTTATATTGAGACATTATATTGTTGGGAAATGAGGTATAAGCCAATTAGTTGGCTATTTATATTTCTAGTTTATCTATCCTGCCAGGAGCTCAGCTCCTGCTGCCTTAGTCCAAAACATTCTCAAAGATCCATCTCATCCTAGGAACCTTTTTTTGAACTATTACCATCTGGCAGACGGTACAGGACAATAAAAACCAGGGCAAATAGGCTGAAAAACAGCTTCTGTCCCAGAATAGCTCTTTTGAATTCTGCTGTATAGTGCAGTGTTGGTGGGATGTCGGGGGGTTTCAATTCAATGTGTGCAGGATGAAGGATGTGTGTTTGTGTTTATTTTCATAGTCATGATGTGCACTGAAGATGGTGTTTGATTTCTTTGTACAAGGTGCAATATAGTAAACTAAATTAAAATACTGTTAATGGAGGCTGATCTATTTTAATTTCATAATAAATCTCTGACACATGATAACAATTTGTTTAGTGACCTTTTGAGATCACAATAGCAATGAAAAACATGACCATTTTTCACACTTATGACCATTGCAGCATCCCCCTGATCACATGACCAAAATGTAGACCCTTGGCAACTGATTCATATTTAGGATTATTACCATGTTAAGAAGGGGTTCTGACAAGGAGAATCAATGGGGAAGCCTGATTCACCTAACAACCATTTTACTAACTTAACATCTGCAGCAATTCATTTAACAATTGTGGGAAGAAAGGTTGTAAAATGGGGAAAAGTCACTTAGCAACTGTCTCGCTTAGCAACAGAAATTTTGGGCTCAGTTGTGGATGTAATACCTGTACTTTTTCAATACAAAGATAATATTGGAAATGGTCATACTTTTGAGTTTGCTGTCAATTCTCTTAGTACTTGCTCTTCAGTCGTACTTTTCTTCTGGGCTACAGCCTGTGGTCCACATTCAAATTTGCTAAATCTTGTTACTGACTTAACCTGTATTTTTATTTTATTGCTAGCTTGATACCTGTGTTTCATTACAAAACTATGTGGTTGGGGAGGAAAATAAGGGTAAAAAAATTCTGCCTCTGCCTTCCAGCATCCATCGCTATTCATCTGGCTAGCATCCTGTCAGTGTGTGAGAGAGTTGAGAGCTGTTTGGAAAGTGAAACAGTACTTGCTGTGTGAGCAAGAAAGAGACAGCAAGGAGCCTGGGCGTGGCTTAGCTCAACTGTTCTGTACTGAAGCTGGTTGCTGCTGTGAAACTAAAACTGAAACTCCTCTGCTTATGTTTTGCATTTGGAACAGAGTTATTTTCAGGTGGGGAGGGGGAGTAGAACTCTTTAGCATCAGAGCGTGTTTATAATAATATAGGAAATACTAATGGTCTGATGGTCATTTTGAAAAATCCTTTCTTAGTGAGCACCTAGAAACCAAGGGGAACATACGTGCCAAATTTCAAGTTTGTAGGCTTTACAGTTCTGGAGATTTTATGATGATGCGTGAGTGGTATTTCACTTTTATATATAGAGATTTACTAAATAACATTGAGTTTCCAGGAAAAAAAAATAACACCACCAGCACTTTACATGTTGTAAGAATGCTTTTGCTTTAGTTAAGTCTGTTGTGTGAATCCAGACAACTATTCTAATGATCTTAATACCAAAGCCACATTTATACAACTCGGAACTAGATACTGAATCACTGAGGGTCCCAGTTCGTGACATTGAAATCAACGGCACAAAATACCAGCACTCTGCTGGATGCACAAGTAAATAGCGTCAACACAAATCTTATTCAGAGTGTGTTTGTTACCTTAGGCCGGGGTAGTCAACCTTTTTATACCTACTGTCCACTTTTGTATCTCTGTTAGTAGTAAAGTTTTCTCTAACTGCCCACCGGTTCCACAGCAATGGTGATTTATAAAGTAGGGGACAAAACCCCTACCGCCCACCATGAAAGCTGGAACGCCCACTAGTGGGTGGTAGGGACCAGGTTGACTACCACTGCCTTAGGCTAACAATGTCTATAGAGATTCTCAGTCATCCAGGTCCTGGTTGTCCCAAAGGTATTTTTCAAGAGGCAACTGGACTTTCTGGTTTTTCTGTGAAGATCTTCACTTCTCATCCAAGAAGCTTCTTCAACTTTGAGATGAAGAAAGTCCAGTTGCCTCTTGTAAAAGAAGAAGCTTCTTGGATGAGAAGCGAAACATCTTCAAAGAAAAAACAGAAAGTTCAGTTGCCTCTTGAAAAAAAAGCACCTTTGGGACTTAGGCTAGCAAATAACAAAATGGATGCTTTAACACACATCCCTGAACTCTTCAGAGGTCTAGGTATATCTGCAAACTCCCCAATGTACTATTACTTGTACAGACTAAATGTCTAACAATTTACATCAGAACCAACCTTTTTGCTTCTGACTGTGATCATTCAGAAGGGCAGGATCTTAGCACCAGTGGAGTTTGAAGGATGAACAAGCTTCTCCTGCTCTACTTCTTATGCATTGCAAATATTCCCGTTTGCCTTGAGATGGACGAGACATTGGCCCCTGAATGTTTGAGCACCATTAGCTTTTTCTCTAGGTTGAAATGATCTGACATGATTCCCACTTTTCCTTGTCTGAAAAGTGGGATTTCCTTGTAGGATTTTTATTCCTCCAAAAGGGACTTCGAGGAATGTATATTATGGCTTTGTTCCAGCAAGGCATAATTTGCATTATTATTATTTTTTTGCA
Source organism: Laticauda colubrina (assembly GCA_015471245.1). Classification (NCBI taxonomy): domain Eukaryota; kingdom Metazoa; phylum Chordata; class Lepidosauria; order Squamata; family Elapidae; genus Laticauda; species Laticauda colubrina. Next base: position 8,318 of record BLBF01018684.1, read on the forward strand.
AGGATGCTCATCCGACTGTACATCTCTGCATCTTTGCAGACTCCCAAGTTGTAATATCCAGACCCTTCCATGCTTTCATCTGCTTGACTGCTGCCTGATGAGATATCCGAGTGTCCTAAAATGAAAATGGTCTTCCAGGAATGGTTGAGTTGCAGTGAAATGGATTCACTTTGTTAATGGCAAATTGGGCAGTTGGTGAGGGATGAAGCCCAATCATATAAATTCCCTGAGACTGTTGGGAGGTGATGATGATGATGCAAACACTTTGTCCAGATACCCTTAACAAAGGACGTTCAAATCATGTTAGATAGACATTGGACACTCTTCAGTCTTCGGCCAATACTTGGCTCGATCCGTTCCATGTTTGAATGACAATGAGCCATTATAGGAGATCTCAGAGATGATATGTTGTTTCACTGGCCCCATTGAGTTTCTTCCCCCCCCCCCTTTGAAGGAGCAGCTCTAATGCTGGGTCAGAGTCTTGAAAAAATGCTCAGATTATAATATAAAATGATGGAGGAAATAGCAGAAAAGGAGCTGCCTGCCTGCCTATCTACCTACCTACCTATCTATTTCGTTAATCATCAGTACTAAGAAACTTTAAGGAATTGCTTATACCTAAGAGAAGAGATATGGGAAGAAAGGGGTTTTTTGTTGCATTTTAACAGAAGGTGGTAAGTTACTAAAATGGTTTATACTGGTGATCAAGGGAAAGTTCATTTATATAGCTTTCTTCTCTTTACTATATTCTTTTTTTCCTGATTTTTTTTTTGCATCGTTTCCCTTTTTATTCTGTTCTTTTAAAATCTTATATTAGTTTGTATTGTTGCAATTGCAATCTTTAATAAAATTACTGTTAAAGAAATTGGACTGACCAGAGATCAAGCAGAAATCCAAGAAACTGAGAGAGGGGGGGGAAATCATATTTTCTTGAACAGAATTTTAGTTCCAAAGTAATGATAACAAGTCTCACCAGAAATTTAGGATTATATATTTCTATATTGTATAATGTTTTCATTTCTCTATATAGATTAAGAAATTTTTTATGTAGCTCAAGCCTTGCGTTCTGATTCCCCCCCCCCCTTGCTGGACAGGAAAAGATTAATTTTATTTATAATCATCTGATGGTCTACAACAGGGGTCTTCAAGCATGACAGCTTTAAGACTTGTGGACTTCAACTCCCAGAATCCCTCCTCCAGTCATGTTAACTCAGGAATTCTGGGAGTTGAAGTCCACAAGATTTAAACTTTGAAGACCCTTGGTCTACAACTTTTCTGCCTCAGAGGGAAAGGCACTTATTTGTCCCAGACTAGAATCATCCTCTGCTGCAATAGTGCATTTTATCTGAAACAAAAATCAGGGCTTTTATATATTCTCTTTTTAAATGAAGGTTGATTTCACTTATCCCCAGTGAAATCGGTCTATTTCCCAAGGACAGGAAAAATGGCTAAAACATCTGGTTGCATATGTCTGCATGGCCAAGAGGCAGCATTATTAAAATTCTAGTTTATTTTCTTCTTTTAATTGGCAGAAAGGCACCATACAGTTTTGAAACCCCTGTCTGTCACACACGATGGAGTTAGAGAGAAGACAAAGAGGGAGTTGTCTCCTAGACCTAAGTGGTGGCATCAAGAACTTCCAAGTCACTACCTCAAAGTTGGAGGAGATACAGGTTGGGAAGACCTCAGTGGGTGTCTGGGAGAAGGTAGAAACTCCAGAGCAGGGCTCTTCAAACTTGACAGGAATTCAACACCCAGAATTCCTCCTCCAGTCATGTTAGTTCAGGAATTCTGGGAATTTAAGTCCACAAGTCTTAAACTTGCCAATTTTAAAGACCTTTGCTCTAGACTTTCCACCTTACCATCTATTTATTTATTTATTTATTTTGCCAAGCATGTATTAGATAACATGTATAAGTATAAACATGATTATAAATACATGAAATGGATATGAATTAAAAAGGGAATATTAGGACAGGGATGGTAGGCACGCTGTTGCGCTTATACACGCCCCCTTACAGACCTCTTAGGAATGGGGTGAGGTTAACAGTAGACAGTCTTAAGTTCAGGTTTTTGGGGTTTGGGGAAGGAACCAGAGTCATCTCATCTGCTTTTACAATGGTTGGGAACAAAGGTTCAGAATCACCTGCTTTCTCATGTCTCCTTATTTTGAAATCATAAGAGCTATCAAGGAAATGATAAGCATAGAACTATGCTTATCTTGTTGAAATGTATCACACCACACGAATAGGTGGTTTATACAGGTAATCTTCGGCATACAGAAGTTTGTATAGTGACCAAACGGAACTGCAAAAAAGTGACTTACAACCGTTTTTCACACTTACGGCCATGGCAGCAGCATCTCCCTAGTCATGTGATCAAAATTCAGATGTTTGGCCACTGCCATGTATTTGTGATGGTCATGTGATCCCTTTTTGCAATCTTCGAACAGGCAAAGTCTACTTAACAACTGTGGCAAGAAAGGTTGTAAAAGGGGGAAAACTCCCTTAACAGTCAAGGACCATCTATATAAGTGGTTTATATAACTATATTGTTGCAAATTTACATATTGGATAGGAAACATTTTCTCCACAATTTCTGAGTCTGGACTGAGATAGCAAAACATATAAACATGGTCTGGATTTAACATTGACTGTGTAATAAAATATTTCTGTATGGGCTTACAAAATTATTAATTTATCCTTTATTTATTGCTGTATCAAATGTTCCAGATGCATTAGGCTACCATTATCAAAATTCCCATCTTAGCTGAGGCTGAGAACCATTGCCTAAAATAATCGTATAAAATATTAAAACAGAACCCCAGCTCAGATAAAAATTAATATAAATACATATATTTTATGTGATAGAGGAAAGGGGCTATTAATTAGGTTTTTTAAAAAAAAATTCTCTGAAATTATATTCAGTGGACTACAGTAGATTTCTTTCAGAAGTTTCAGAAGTCTGCTACTTTCTGCTTTCTAGTAAAATTATATAAGATTTTATTTAATTAATGGATTTTCCCTTTCAAACCATCCAGCCTCCATCCAGAGATGTAGACAGGAATATTATTCACCACAGACTTATCTGCAGAGGTGTATACGCCTTCAGTCAATTTAATTGCTCTCCAATTTTTTTCCTTAAAAAATAAAAAATTAGAAAATGGTGACAAGCCATCCAGTGGCTCGCAGTAATCTATATATTAATGAAACAAACAAAAAAAAAGCAGCCATGTCAAAATTATCATAACTTTCTACAGGATTGGTTTTTGAGATGAATTATTTTTCTTCTTTCTTTCTTTCTTTCTTTCTTTCTTTCTTTCTTTCTTTCTTTCTTTCTTTCTTTCTTTCTTTCCTTCCTTCCTTCCTTCCTTCCTTCCTTCTTTCCTTCCTTCCTTCCTTCCTTCCTTCTTTCTTTCTTTCTTTCTTTCTTTCTTTCTTTCTTTCTTTCTTTC
>BLBF01018685.1:0-13013 GCA_015471245.1 Laticauda colubrina
CCTTCCTTCCTTCCTTCCTTCCTTCCTTCCTTCCTTCCTTCCTTCCTTCCTTCCTTCCTTCCTTCCTTCCTTCCTTCCTTCCTTCCTTCCTTCCTCTCCTTCTCTCCCTCCCTCTCTTTCCTTCCCTTTCCTTCCTTTCCCTTTCCTTCCTTTCCCCCTTCCCTCCCTTCCCTTGATAATAATTTTTAATTCTTAGTGTGTTAACTAAATTAAAATTATTGTGGCTTTTATTCTATTTGGTTTGCATGGAAAATATGTATTTAGTTATTGGTCTTTATTCTTATGAAAAGCAAGATGTAAATGAACAAATGTATTTCTGTTCCTCACACTTATGCAGGAATTACAAACTAGAATTGAAATGAAATCATATTCAGAAGGCATACTGATCCAAAGCACCAGCTTCAAATTATATTTTTGTATTTTTTAAAAACATAGCAGATTGTCTGACCTTGGACCATTCTCCGGTTTTCCATTCATAGCATCCTGTATAATCTTCACACTCTTCTTCATCCCTTGGCCTCGTGGCTGCGTCACACTTTCCTTGTGAATTGGTACATATGACTTTTCTCTTCTGTTTTCCCCTTCCACAATCAGAGGAACACTGCAAAAGAGGCATTGAAATTTGGTTGCATTGCGCTTGAAATATTTGAAGCTGTTTCAAAGTATTCCACATTTTCCAAATGTGTCTCAAAATAATCTTCATGGATTTTTCACAGGAAAAAATACATACACCAATGTATACTGGTGTCAGATTGTACTATATTTAAATTTAAATCAAAAGATTACTTAAATTAGATAAGCATAAAAAGATTATGCATTGTGTTTGGAGAGAATGAGCTTTTCCCAGTACAATTGTAGCACATATCTACTTTAAGGCCCTGTCACACAGGCCGACGGATGCAAAACGTTTGTAAAAAGGACACCGCGGACGAGAAAAATGTTCCATCTGTTGTTATCCGCTCTCAAAAGGGGCAAAAATTTGCATAACCAGAGCGGATAACACGGAAAGGAACGGACGGGGGGAGGACGTGGGGCGGATGGAAAGCGGATGTTCCACGGAAGCCTAGAGGATGGGAGCGGATGGGAGCGGCTGGCACATCCGCAAGGCTTCCGGGGGACTGCAGCAAAGCAGACGCGGAACGGATACAGCGGATGCACAGCGGATGCTGAGCGGATGAAGCAGATGCAGAGCGGACGCCTAGCGGATGAAGCGGATGCACAGCAGATGCACAGCGGATGAAGTGGATGCAGAGTGGAAGCCTAGCGGAAGCCTAGTGTTCACTGCGCATGCGGGGAGGATGCATTGCGTCAGCCCTGCGGATATAAAGGGAGGCAGCTCCCATGCAGGTCACCATTCAGAGGAAAGACCTGATTCCAGACACATCAACTGCCTTGCCAGCCTGCCCTGCCTGCATGCCTGCCTGCCAGCCTTGCTGCCAGCCTCCCTGCCAGCCTTGCTGTCTGCCTGCCTGCCAGTCTCCCTGCCAGCCTCCCTACCAGCCTCCCTGCCAGCCTTGCTGTCTGCCTGCCAGCCTGCCTTCCAGCCTGCCTTCCAGCCTTACTGCTTGCCAGCCTGCTTGCCAGCCTTGGTGCCTGCCTGCCTGCCTGCCTGTCTTCCTGCCAGCCTGCCTGCCAGCCTGCCTGCCAGCCTTGCTGCCTGCCTTCCTGCCAGCCTTGCTGCCAGCCAGCAACCCCACAACCATGGGGAAGAACAGAAAGCCTCAGCCATCTGCTGCCAGCCCTGGCAAGAGGGACAGGGCCACCCTCCCACCCCCTGGCCCTCACTCTGCTTCTCCTGGGGCTTCTGTAGCACGGGCTCGCTTTTCTGGGGCTGGGGCTTCTGCTGCTTCTGCTTCTGGAGGAGCTGATGCTGCTGCTTCTGGCGGTGGTGCTTCTGCTGGTGCTTACTCTGCTGATGCTGCTTCTGGCGGTGGTGCTTCTGCTGGTGCTTACTCTGCTGATGCTGCTTCTGGTGGTGGTGCTTCTGCTGATGCTGCTTCTGGAGGAGCTGATGATGCTGCTTCTGGCGGTGGTGCTTCTGCTGGTGCTTACTCTGCTATAGCTACTCCTCGTCCTGCTGGTCCTGCTCTTGCTCCTGGTCCTGCTGGTGCTCCTGGTCCTGCTGGTGCTCCTGGTCCTGCTGGTGCTTACTCTGCTGCTGATGATCCTGGTCCTGCTGGTGCTGCTGCTGCTGATGATGATGATCCTGCTGCTGCTGCTGCTGCTGCTGGTGTGGAGGAGCAGCCCCTACAACTTGGAAGCCCCTCTGATGAGGGTCCATGTGGTCCTGCCAAAGGGAGGAAAAGGCAGACGCGAGAACAGGAGAGGAGGCAATACAACATCGAGGAGGAACATGAGGATGAGGTGCTGGAGAGAGAATGACTATCTATGGCGGAAGGAACACAGGCTCTACAGGGACACCAAAAGGAAGAGGCTGCTTGGAGAGAGAAGGCGGAGAGCCTGGGCTACGCTTTGGAGGTGCTCCTCGGCTGGTGGAAGCACATGCACATCTGGTACGGGAAGCTGCACCTCAAGAAATCTGGCCAGGCCGCGGTCAAGCTGATGGACAGAGAGACCTACGTCATGGCCAAGTGCAGCTTCCTGGAGGGTGAGATCTGCCACCGAGGAGCAGCCCCTCTCACAACCCTCTCTCTCAGGCAGCCTGCTGAGAGCCAGTCCTCTTCCGGCCGAGAGTCAGCTCCTGTCTCCAAGCAGGTGTCTGTGGAGCGTGCCACAACGGAGAACCCGCGGACAGCTGTTGTAACCATGGCGGAGCGCGTGGAGGACTCCCTGGCGCAGTGGGAGAAAGGAGACGGCACTTCCACCACAGTCCTACCTGCATCCGCCCCCAGCTCCACCTCCACAGAAAGGCAGAGAGCCAGACAGGAGGGGCAGAGCCATACTGTCCTGCTGGAGATAAGAGACACCATCAGGAGCAGCATAGATATCCTCTCTCAGCTGATCCACACCGACTCCTCATCCTCCAATCGCAAGCCCTTCCTCACCTATGTCAACCAGACCCTCACGGACATGGTGGAACCCCAGTACCAGGTGGAGAAGGACCGGATCACCGATCTGCTTCACAACCCTCCAGATCCAGATGAACCTGCTCCCACCCAGTCCAGGTCTGCTCCTCCACCCCAGGTGATGTTCCTCCCATTCCAAGGCTTTCCACAGGCCCTCACCTACCAGGGCTACGGCTACCGGGAGGTCCAGCAGCACAGGCAGCAACCCTTCCCAGTCCAGGCACAGACTCATCGGACGCCACTGTTGCCACTGGTTCCACTGATGCCACCGATGCCACCCACGCCACTGATGCCACCGATGCCACCCACGCCACTGATGCTGACACCACCGATGCCACCCACGTCACCGATGCCACCCACGCCAGTCCTCACACAGCTGCAGACCAAACAGCCCCACTACACTGCTCCTTCCTCCACCCCATAGCCAAGCCCGGCCTCAGTACATCTGTCGTCGGTACTGGGGCTGACACCCCATGGCATGGAGGAAGGAGCTCTCAACATCATGGGGCTGAGCCAGCTGTCTGAGAGCTTCCTCAACACACCGTCACCTGTTGTCCTCTCGGGGCCAGGCACCCCAGTGGCACTTCAGACCAGCACTCCAGCACCAGCTAACTCCACAGCACCTGGACCCTTCACCCCTGAGACTGGGCACACCTCTGAGTGACAGGGAAGAGTGCCAGAGACTGGGTGGCTACCTGTAGACTTTATTTGGACACTTGACTTGGGTCATTTTTCTTTTACAGCTTGTTATTAATAAAGATTATCTTTGCTTCACACACTTGCTTCATTTATTTTTGTAAATAAAGTCTTGGTGGAAACTTTTAGAAATGGTTTAAGTCTTTGCATGCTTGTGGGATGGGTAAGGATAGCAGTGGGATGGGCAGGGATACCTGTGGAATGGGTAATAGCTGTGGGATGGGCAGGGATACCTTTGGGATGGGTTAAGATAGCTGTGGGATGGGCAGGGACACCTTTGGGATGGGTTGAGATATCTGTGGGATGGATTAAGATAGCTGTGGAATGGGCAGGGATACCTTTGGGATGGGTTAAGATAGCTGTGGGATGGGTAATAGCTGTGGGGATAGATAAACCTCCAGTGCAAGCATAGTGGGACTGTGTGGTCCACCCTCCCAGGTGCCACACCTATGGCCCTTCATTATCAATACAAATGTAATCATTGATCCACACATGTCAACATAAACAGAACTCTTTATTAAATGCCCTGTTCATTGTAGGCCCACCCAACATACATGGCACAATTTCATCAGTGTGATGAGACAGGCTGAAGGAAGCATCCATTAATCATCTACCATCCTGTCTTGCCACTCCACTGCTCCAGCTGGGGAGTTGCACCAGTGTTTCAGGAGGTTGTGCTGCTTCTTCCCTTCACGTGAGGCTCTGTTGGGGCCTTGCACATCCTCAGTGTCTATCAGGTTTTGCCCTTGCTTCCATTCCCCAGGCTCCATGTCCCCATTGCCTTGTTGGAGGTCCACGAGCCTGTTCTGCAACACTGGGTAGCGGGTGCGCATGAGATTGTGCAGGATGCAGCAAGCTTCCACGATCCTCCTCACAGTCTCTGGGCGATGCTGCATGGTGGTGAGAAGTACCTGGAACCTGTTGCCCAGGATTCCAAAGGCGTTCTCCACCACCCACCTTGCCCTGGACAGCCTGTAGTTGAAGATCCTCTCTTCATGGGTGAGGTATCTGGAGGTGTAGGGCTTCATGAGGTAGGTTCTGAGGGAGAAGGCGTCATCCCCCACGATGAAGTAGGGCACATCTTGCGTGTCGTTGGGCAGGTGGTCTGGATCTGGGAAGCCTATGATGAGGTTGCGTTCCAGCCCCTCCTTGAGGTCACTGGCGTTGTATACCTGGGCATCTGAAGCTGACCTGTTGCCTGAAGCATCAATGTACATGAACTTGTAGTCAACATCGACCATGGCGAAGAGGACGATGCTGAAGAAGCCCTTGTACTTGAAATAAGTGGATCCCGACTTGGCTGGAGCTTTGCAGGCCACGTGCTTGCCATCTATGGCTCCAACGATGTGTGGGAAGTTCCACCTCTGATACCACTGCTCTGAAACTTTCTTCCATCCTTCTTCAGTGGAGAGGCACTGTAGGAGCTCCTCCAGGTATTCTTCGATGATGGCCTGCACCACTTCTCTGACCACAATGCTGATGGTGTTGTGTGGCACCCTCCAGCTGTACTGCATGCTCCTGTATGTGGTCCCTGAGGCCAGGTGGCACAGAGTCAGTGCCACCTTGAGCCCAGGGTCCAGGCTGGGCCAGACGTTGGTGCTCTGCTTGATCAACTTGGGTGTCAGCCGCTCCACAACTTCATCAAACATGGCTGGAGGCATCCTCATGAAGTTCTAGAATGCACGAGGGTCTTCGTTCCTGAGCTCCACCATCAGCTTGTTGTACAGTCTGTACTCTGCTCTTCTCCTGATCCATCTTTGGACCCAGACGCTTCTTGGCCGCCTCCTTTTCTTCCCGTAGTAGAGTTGAAAGAGCCTGTAGATGGCTTCACACTGTTGCAGAACGATGGTGGCTACCAAAAGGACTGTGTTACGATCCATGGTGGACATGACTGGATGCTGTGGAAGAGCAAGAGGCAGATGAAGGCTGCAGAGGTCTGCACAGCTGGTCTGCTGGTCTGAAAGTGAGATCCAGGTGAGTTGCTCCCCTTTTTTTTTGGCAATATAGGTTTTCCACTATGTGTCCTTTTGCATCCTCTAGGCATCCTCTAGACATCCTTAATATCCGAGATAGGTCCCCTCTGCGAACGTTTTTTCCGTTTTAAATGCTTTGTATGCGAGCTGCATCCGCTTTCATCCTTTCTCCATCCGTGCTACTAACGCTGCGCATCCGTTCCACGTCTGTTCCGCTTCCTCCCTGTGTCCGCTTTCCGCTGGAGCGGATTTGAGTTGTGCGGATGCGCAGCAGATGCCTAGCAGATGTAGCGGACGCGTAACGGATGACGACGGATGCAGAACGGATGTTCCCTGTATGCCTAGCGGATGCAGAACGGACGCGTTGGATACATTTTCCACTCAGAAAGTTTTGAGCAGCTCAAAACATTTTGAGCGGATGAAATGTCAAGTCGACGGATGCTGGACAGATAGAGAGGGAGAAAAACAGACGCAGTGAGTACAAAACGGAAGCATCGCGTTAACCAACGGATGGCAAGTGTTTTTCTCTGTTTTACATCCTCTTTCCATCCGTTGGTGCAGTGTGACATGGGCTTAACACACAAGGACTGATCTTAAATCTGTTGCACACATGTGTTCTTTGGAAGAAGAAGTGAGATTATATATTTTTCAGATTAAGCAGAACTTTACACTATTAGTTTCAGTTTGGTCATAATTGATTATAAACTTAATTCTTTCAAACTTAGCATGTTGGATAAATCAGACTGGATGTAAATCAGAGATGGTATTCAGCAGGTTCTGATCAATTCTGGAGAACCAGTAGTGGAAATTTTGAGTAGTTTGGAAAACCAGCAAATGCCACCTCTGACTGGCCCTGCCAACCCCATCTCTTCTCTGCCTCCCATTGAGTCCCAGCTGATTGGCTGAGTCTTCTTTGGTTGCCCTGCACAGGAGAATGGAGCTGGAAAGCAGGTTAGTGGGTCAGAAGGGAACGGGATTTTGCAGTATCCTTCCCCTGCTATGTCCACCAAGCCACCCCATGCCTACATCTACCAAGCCACACCACACCCACCACACCACACCATGCCCATCAAGCCATGCCCACAGAACCGGCAGTACATTTTTTTGAATCCCGCCACTGATGTAAACCCTTAGGGATCTATGGCCATCAGGAATTTAAGTTAGCCTGTTCTGCATAATGGCAGCATCTCTTTTTTTAAGTAATAATTTCATTAAGCATATCAGCATATAAAATACAAAAGAAATGGAAGTAATGGGAAAATAGGGGAAGAAGATGGGAGGAAAAGAAATGTAGGGTAAGAGAAAGAAAAGAAAAACATTAATTTTTGATTCTTTTTAGCACAATAGAATAAGACAGTAACATTACAGCCTCAACTTTTTTTACTTTTACACACTAATACATACTAGCCATTTTTTAAAACAACAAACTTATTAACAAAACCCAAAGTCAGTGTTTCCCTTCCTCTTCCATATATCAAGCACAACATCCAGAAGCAATTTCCGAGCAGAAACAAAGCTGGACATGTTCTTTTCTCTTACTAAAGCAGTTAATTTAGCCATCTTTGCTAATTCCATTACATTTTCCGGCCATTCATCCATTGCAGGAATCAAAAGCATCTTTCTGTTTTTGGAACATCCCTTTTTCTTAACCAATTCTAAAGAACTGTCAAGGGGTCATCATTGTTATTTGGTAAAGGAATCCTAATCAAAAGACCCAATACTCTTTTTCCGTACAAATCATGTTTCACTCCCCACCCTTCCATGGATCACTGACGAACAGACTATGGACCGAATAAATAGATGAAGATAGGAGATCTCTGTGAGTTCTTTTCTGAACATGTGCCAAATACAGCATTTCCATTTCAAGGAGTCCAGTTTAGAAACATGTCTTAGCATGATGATCGTTGCAGCAAAGGGCAGCTCTCAACATGCATAGCTCACCATCTTTCTTAGAAAAGAAAACATTTTTAAAAAGCCATAATCCAGGCAGACGTGACTGCAGACCCTGTTCAGGGCATGAATGACAAGTGTTTTATGAGCCAGCTAGCAAGCAAACATGCTCTGAAACATTACATAACAACTGGAAAAATGACTTTAAATTTCTCTCGCTCTCTTATCCATCCATCCATGGAAAGCCTGGTATCTAATTTCATGACCTCCTCATGAAAATTAATATCTTTGTAGTGCAAAAGCATAAATGTAAACTTTGGCTGGAAGGCTTCTTTAATTTATTTGATTTTTAATTAGTGTCCTCCTCTCAAATTCCACAACTCCCAGTGGGAAGCCACGGCTTTTTAACTGACATATTGAATGTTCAGTTGTGTTTGTTCCAAAGGTGCTTTTTTCTAAAAGGCAACTGAAGTTTCTTGGGTTTTTGTTTTTAAAGTTTGAAAATGTTGCGCTTCTCATCCAAGAAGCTTCTTCACTTTTGGAATTGAAGAAGCTTCTTGGATGAGAAGCAAAATGTTTTCCAAGAAAAATCCAAGAAACTCCAAATGCCTTTTTGAAAAAGCACCTTTGGGGCAACCATAACCTGGATGGTGGAGAATCTCCACAGGCACTTATGGTGGGGCTTTGACTCAAAGGCTAAAAACCAAACTGCCAAATGACCCATTGTACAGGGACAACAGAGGGGTGTTAACCCTCTGAGATGGGCTAGTTTGGAAGGGCTCTAAATTGTATGTCCCCAAAAGCTTGTGTCTTCCAGTTCTCCAGAGCAGCAATGGCATTTATTTATTTATTTTATTTATTTATTTGTCAAGCATGTGTTAGATAACCAATATAAGTATAGGCATGATTATGAATACATGAAATGGATACGAATAAAAAAGAAACAATAGGACAGGGACAGTTGGCACATTGGTACGCTTATGCATGCCCCCCTTACAGACCTCTTAAGAAAGGGATGAGGTTAACAGTAGACAATCTAAGATTAAAGTTTTTGGGGGGTTTGGAGAGGAAACCATGGAGTCAGATAGTGTATTCTAAGCATTGACCACTCTGTTGCTGAAGTTGTATTTTCTGCAATTGAATTTGGTGCAGTTTCCCTTGAATTTGTATTTATTGTGTGCTTGTGTATTGTTGTGATTGAAGCTGAAGTAGTCATTGGCGGGTAGGACTTTGCGATGAATAATTGTATATACTACGCTTAGCTCGGACCGAAGGCAGTATGGTTCTAAGTTGCCTAAGCCTAAACTTTCAAGTCTGGTGGCACTGGGTATTCTGTTGCAAGTAGAGGAGTGGAGGACTCTTCTTGTAAAATATCTCTGGATTCTCTCGACTGTATTGATATCCAATATGAAATGTGGGTTCCAGACAGTTGAATTGTATTCGAGAATTGGTTTAGCAAATGTTTTGTATGGTCTAGTTAGTAGTACAATGTTACTGGAGAAAATGCTATGCAGGATTAGGTTAACAACTCTTAATGCCTTTTTGGCTATGTTGTTACAGTGGACTCTAGCACTTAGATCAATAGAGATGAGAACTTCAAGGTCGTACAAGGGGTCATCTACAAGGTCATATTTATTGCATTTGTTTATATTATTGTTGTTGTTATGGTCCTGCACTTTGTGTAATCTGAACAAATTAACTTTAGCAAATATTTAGCTACATATATCCCAATTATCTTCCTTCTATTGGACTGGGAATACCTTAGACCATTCTGAAGCTTCCCAGATGGAAAGGCAGTCTCGGCCTTCGCAGCTCTGTATTGTTGCTGGCTTGGGACTAAGGCAGTAGAGATCTCTCGTGTTGACATAGCTCCCGTTCTGCAGTTGATAGACACATGTTACTTCCCGATGCTGGAGGCCTTTGGCACAAGTTGAAGAGCAAGGACTCCACTGTCCTGTAACCCACCTGTTCGAACAATCAAGAAAAGAATGTCAGGACCATCACAATCCTTGTAAGTAAGAGATACTAGATAACCCATGACCCATTGGGTCATTGTTTCAGAGCTATTTGCTTATCAGATTCCTTGACATCTTTAACAATGGCAGAGCTTCTAATGTATTGGAAAGGTTCTTAAAATTCAGATTGTCCTGAATCAATAAATATCCAGACTTGACTATTGGAAACATTTTGTGACATGGATAAAATGGGTAAAATGTTTTATTAACTATTCCAGATTCCATGGGAGTCATGGGTTTAGGATTTTGGACACAAGTTAGCCTATGTGAAGTCCCTTGGTCAAAAATGATGAACCATTTCTAAATGGGGTTCATAGACAAAGAAACACGAGAGTTTTAGCAGAATATAGATCCAGTTTCTGCTTTATCACAGGGCAGATGTGATGCTCAGTCTTACTATGCAGTTACATCATCTAAAAATCTGCCCATATCCAATTTTGGGGACTCGGTTTTTTGAAAGCAGAATTAGGTCCCATCAGTTGGGAACCTGCAGGGCATGGGGGCATGCCTCAATCTCATGTTGAATGAATCTGTTGACAACTTCTGAAATCAAGTGCTTCCTCCCAGGATTGTGTGGCAGCTGCGAAGGGCAGCTGGGTGATCCTGGGAAAAAATGTAGTTGGGTAAATGCATTATTCACTGGTGCTACCTGAGTGTCCCCCACTCTGAGTGCCTTTTGACTCTGAAGTGCTTCACTGCTCTATTACAAATACACACAAATTTAATTCAAAAATTTTTGTGCAATTTTCAGATGCTTCTAAAAACATCTGGTTGCTCTTTGGATGATGTAAATGTGATCTACGGTTCTAGACTAGGGTTCCCCGAAGTGGACAAGGTCAACCCCCAATGATTGATAGCAGTAACTGTGAGAGGGATCTTGGAATCTTAGTGGACAACCAGCTAAATATGAGCCAGCAGTGTGCAGCAGCAGCCAAAAAAGCCAATGCAATCCTAAGTTGCATGAACAGAGGGATGCAATAAAGATCAAGGGAGGTACTAATACCACTCTATAAGGCCTTAGTAAGACCACACCTCGAGTACTGCTTTCAGTTTTGGTCACCACACTATAAAAAGAAGTTGAGACTCCAGAAAAAGTACAGAGAAGAGCGACTAGGATGATGAGGGGACTGGAGGTGAAAACATATAAAGAACAGTTGCAGGACATGGATAGACTCATGAAGAGATGGACCAGGGGAGGCATGATAGCAATCTTCCAATATTTGAGGGGCTGCCACAAAGAGGAGGAAGGGGGTCAAGCTATTTTCTAAAGCTCCTGAAGGCCAGACAAGGAACAATGGATGGAAACTCAACAAGGAGAGATTTAACTTGGAAATAAGGAGAAACTTTCTGACAGTGAGAACAATCAATCAATGGAACAGCTTGCCCTCGGAAGTTGTGGGAACTTCCGAGGGCACTTGAAACTTTCAAGAAGAGACTGGACTACTATCTGTCAGAAATGGTGTAGGATCTCCTGCTTGGGCAGGGGGTTGGACTAGATAACCTACAAGGTCCCTTCCAATTCCGATTATCTGTTATCTGAGTCTCCAAGAGGACAGTAAATGTCTGGAGGCCAGTAGGTGGCCAATAAACGATAGGAAGTTGATTGGGGATGATAATTTTGGGTGTCTTTGTAGAGCTCCATTAGCTTGAGGAGCTAACAGTGAGACTGTTACCCAGGATCTGATGTCAGCCATCAGTAAGAGTTGCCTTGAATTGTCTATTACTACTATTATTGTTTATAGTACTATTAGTTAGAATAGTGATTACAAAATGCTTTTCATACAATACTGTACATGCCTGGGGGCTGATTAATAATCTGAAACTTTATGAAGGGGTCAATGAGTTGAAAAGTTTGGGAGGGGTCCCTGTTGTAGACTATGTCTAGAGCCTAGAACAGGGACCAATGAGCTGTGGTGGCGCAATGCTTAGAATGCGGTACTACAGGCTACTTCTTCTGACTGCCGGCTGCTGCCAGCAGTTTGGCAATTCAATCCTGACCGGTTCAAGTGGACTCAGCCTTCCATCCTTCTGAGGTCAGTAAAATAAGGACCCAGATTGTTGGGGGCAAGAGGCTGACTCTGTAAACTGCTTAAGAGCGGGCTGTAAAGTACTGTGAAGCAGTACATAAATCTAAGTGCTATTGCTGTTTCTATTGCTCTCCAACTTTTCATCAATCTACTCTTTCAGGTTTCCCAGATACTATACACTGGTCTCTTAACAGATTGAAACTATAACACTGGAACATCTCAAAGCAAGCCTTAACTGATGGTTATGATGAAAAAGAACGCATCTGATAAATGCTGTTATGGCACCCATTAAGCACTTAGGGCAAATCTGTTCTGAAGGCAGCTTTCCTCTCTGATTTGAAAAACTTCATGTCAAAAAAAAAGCTAGAGCCCTAGATGTGGGGGAGCATGAAATAAAGCATGAAAAATCACCCCCTTTTGGCGAAGTTAAAATTCTAGCCTGTTGTTTGAGCCTGTCAGCCTGATTGGCAATCTCACTGCCACCTTCATCACAAAGCAAAGTCATCTTTGTCTTCGGTCTGCTTCTAAAACACCCAGCAGCACAGGAATTAAGCTACAAGGAACGGTTTGCATGGGCAAAGGCTGCAGTGAGCCACCCAATTAAAAGAAAATTAAACCCAGGAGCAATAAAAATTTAGGGTTTTGGTGAACCATGATTGGCTGCAAACTCAAATCAGTTGGGTGGCGGTGTATAGCACTATGGATGGGATGGGGCGAGAACGGCATCACCTAATTTATTGTCACGCCTCAAGAACATGAAGGTTACTATGCAGACTTGGGCCAATGGTGGTATTGTAGCTGAAGGAGATCTACAGCTGCCTGGAGAGAGGAAAAAGTAGTTTGTGACTTTGATGGAAGGGAAAAGAAAGGCAGCCGGGGAAAAAAAGACAGACTCCCACACTTTTTTTCCAGTTCAGTGGTGTGTAAGAAAAGATGGGAAAATGGGCTCCAGAAGAGCCAGGAATTCTGCAAATATGGGGAGAGAAATGCAGGGTTTGGGATCTGCTCCTTTCAAGAACTCATTGCAAAGCTGCTAATGGAACAGGATTATTATTGTTTACTCAAATTCAGAATTTTAGAATAACAGAGTTGGAAGCGACCCTAGAGGTCTTCTAGCCCAACCCCTTGCTCAAGTGGGAGACCCTATACCTTCCACTGATTAATTGTTCTAACTGTCAGGAAATTTCTCCTTAGTTCTATCTTGCTTCTCTCCTTCATTAGTTTCCATCTATTTTCTTCTCATCCTGCCTTCAGGTGCTTTGGAGAATAGCTGGACTCCCTCTTCTTTGTGGCAACCCCTCAAATATTGGAAGACTGCTATCATGTCACCCCTAGTCCTTTTTTTTTTTTTACTGAACTAGACATATCTAATTCCTGCAACTGTTC
>BLBF01018687.1:0-18621 GCA_015471245.1 Laticauda colubrina
ATTTGGAAATTCCCCTCCCTCTGTGGAGGTGTTTTTTTTTTTTTTTTGGGGGGGGGGGAACCACCCTCTCACCTTAAGACAGTGCTATCTCCCAAAATTTCCTAATTCTTCAGTTACAACAAAAAGGACAGTTTTGGTGCAAGTTTCTGATCAGTGTCTATTTTTAATCCAATGTCAGAATGATTTGCGAATTTAGCTTGGTATATGAAATGTTATCAGGAAGGAAAAGGAAGCATGGATACAGAGAAATCTGAGAGAAATATTTTGATTTATAGATACCAAAGACTAAAGTTAATTTCCTGTTAAACAGCCTCAAGATAAGTGTTCCTTAGTGCTCTCTGAGCTCGGTTGTTTTTTCTTGCGGACCGTTTCACAGCTAATAGCACTGATGATGTTACCTAGTTGAGTAATGAAATGTCTGCAAGAAAACCACTAACCCTCCTTTCAATCCTGAGCTGCAGATATTTTTCTTTTATCAGCCACCAGATACAAATACCAACCTATATTTATGGTTTATTCAGTGTTTTTCAACCTTGGCTAGATGTGGATTTCAATTCCCAGAATTCCTCAGTCAGCATTCAATGAGATTTAATAGCATCTTTAAACCTATTATGTCTCCCACTGAGCATTGTTCAAGATTGAAAAATAAGGATTATCGGTATCATCAAGGCATTAAGAGACCCGGGACAGAACATGGTTCGGACCCCTTCAAACAAGCGAAGTGTTCACACCTTGCACTAATATCCTACTAGCCATCTGCAAGTTAGTTAAAAAGATAAAGGTTCCCCTTGCACCTACGTGCTACTCATTTCTGGCTCTCGGGGGCGGTGCTCATCTCCGTTACAAAGCCAAAGAGCCAGCGCTGTCCAAAGACGTCTCCGTGGTCATGTGGCCGCCAGGACTAAAGACCGAAGGTGCACGGAACACTGTTACTTTCCCACCAAAATAGTGGTTCCTATTTTTCTACTTGCATTTTTTTACATGCTTTCGAACTGCTAGGTTGGCAGAAGCTGGGACAAGTAATGGGAGCTCACTCCATTCCGTGGCAATAGGGATCCGAACCGCCAAACCGCCGAACTTTCTGATCGACAAGCTCAGCCACTGTGTCCCACCGCCCACCTCAAGTTAGTTAAGACAGTGTTATTTTGAGCTGGCAGTTGGAGTTTAGATGGCTTGGCATGTCGACGGCCAACATATGGCACTGATTCTGTGCCATTCTTAATTTTTCCATTGTGCAATTGCTAAACTGGGTGGTATTGCAAAAGTAAATGTTGCAGTAAATCTGGCTTTGGTTGAGCATAACCTGTGTGTGTGTGTGTAAGAGAGAGAGAGAGAAAGAAATCCTCAGTTCACACACCCTGTCAGATAACGATGTATTTCAGAACAGCTCGTCCTTGACTTACAATCATAATGGAGCCCAACATTTCTGTTGCTCAGTGAGACATGTGTTAAGTGAGTTTGGCCTCATCTTATGACCTTTTCTGCAAGACAGATGTTTCACAGTGTCTATGATGAATGATCTGCTTAACTGAAGATTATCAGATTGTGGCCTGAAGTTTCCTGAAAAGCTATAACCATTGGATTAAATAAGTGGTGTCCCCCCCCCACCCCGGTCTTACATTTATTATAAACTGAGTGGCTTGGAAATATACAGTGAAGGCCAGCTCACGTCTCGCAATTAGCCTGGTTAATTTGTGACTTGGGGAATAAGTCACAACTGGCTGACTTTACTCACTGTGCCAAGACATAAAACCATGGTGTGTAAACTCCAACAGCTGGGCCTCCGCATGGTGCTAATCAAAACTTCCCCAATCCTCCCCCCATTAACGATAAGCGTGACACACAAACATAAGCTAAGCTTGCAACAGGGCAAATGGAGGATTTACAATGTTTGCTAACCTGATATGTTAAGCTGGCGTGGCCCGGTTTATTAATCTTTTGAAGATGTTGCAGTGATCGGAGGGTTTTGGAGCTGCAAGGCTCCATGATTGAAACATTAAAGGATATTTAATATTTAAGCCCTGACTTTGCAACTCACAGAGTGGTTCCCTGCCCCAAAGAAATGGGAGGGCTCTGTAAGTGTTCTGACATACCTGGCGACAGGCATGCGTTTGTGGCTTGAGCATTTCATTGCCCTTCCTGTATTGCTCAGATTCACCTGTGTCCCACTCTAACGGGAGCTCATCTTGTGAACAGTTTGAGGAAGAAAATCTACAAAAAGCAGCGTAAAATTCCCGGCCGGGTGGAGACCCAGAGCTTATGAGGAAGTAGAGGCTCATTGCGCAATAGTAGAATATACCGAATATTCATAAAGAGAACAGAAAATTAATCAATATTTATTTTCTTTCATTCTCCACCCTTTTTCAATGGATAATTTTGAGAATTACTGGATCTACAGTTCATAGGAATAGATCTATATCTGCCTATTATAGTATTTACCACTTCTGCATCAGATTCACAGATGAATAAAATTATTATTGGCTTATTAGAACAACAGTAGTATATTCTTCAGCGTTTTGGTAAAATCTATTAGCTGAGCCAACTTTTTGAATTGAGAAACCCACAGACCAAACATTTCTTTTTTTTCCTTTTAATTCAAGTATCATGTGCCCAGATTAGAGTTAAGTAAATTACACCATGTCTTAATGGAGCTTTACAAAAGGCAAAAACACAGTAAACAAGGATTTTGGAAATTGCTATTAACTAGATAATAAATAGAGATCATAAAGAGTTAAGTTAAACCTATATCAAAAACCCTCTCACAGTTCAATCCTTGGTAGAGGCAGATATTTCTCTCTCTGGGCACATTTGAGAATATATCTGCTGAACAAAACTCCACATTGGAGATAGAAAGGGCATCCGGCCAAGAAACACTCTGCTAGTTCCATTCAGTTGCCCAGACCTCACCCTCTAAGAAATTATGGGGTTGTTAAACGAAGATGATGATGACCCCTTTTACAGATTAATTAACATTACAATGGTTAATTAAAAAAATTGTTGTACAGAACCATATATATATGTGTGCTGTTTAGCTTCCTTCGGGTATTATCCCACGTCATTGTAGTTCTGTTAAAGTTGTAGCAACGTTTCGGCAGAATCTCATCTGCCATCCTCAGGCTTCTGTATACAGAATACAGAAGCCAGAATATACAGAATATACAGAATACAGAATCCTCAGGCTTCTGTATACAGAATACAGAAGCCTGAGGATGGCAGATGAGATTCTGCCGAAACGTTGCTACAACTTTAACAGAACTACAATGACGTGGGATAATACCCGAAGGAAGCTAAACAGCACACATGTAAGTACCCGCGAAAACCTAAGAAAACATATATATATATATATATATATATATATATATATATATATATATATATCTCCAACAATTCTCCTGAAATATGCCAGCAATTTGGAAGAATTCCCAAGGGAATTTCTTAAGGGGAGTTTTTGAATGGCGGCTTATTAAAGCAGGCGTCTCTCAAAATATAAACACTACCGGTAGGAGAACAGGAAATCCTTTAGATTTGATTTACCCAACTGGCAGAGATCACACACTCACAGCGGGGAGATCCACAAATCCATAAAATAAGTATAAAAACCGTATAATTAGATGGTGAGGACGCTTGGCTCTCTTGATCGCTGTTTGTTTATGCGATGGGTAAAATGAATAACCACTCTGGCCAAAAAAACAGAAATACTGAGTTGCGTGTCACAAAAAAAAAGGCAGAAAAGAATTGACCAATGTTAAGAACGTAGCACTTCCAGTCTATAGGATTTATTTGTTTTTATTTTATTTATGAAAAGAAATTTACATGGATGCCAGCTCAGGGGCAGTTGCAGGAATAAAACCCGAGCTACCAAACCCAACATAGATGGTGATTCACAGAAAAAAATAAAAGGATTTAAATTTAATTAAAAAATTAAAATTAAAAATGTGAACCTAATCCAGAGGAATAAACACATTGAGGTTTCAAAGGAGAGAAAAATCTGACAATGATCGACTCCTTTTCCCCCTTTTCCCCCATAAAGATAATTGGAAATTTGAGCTTATCTTAACTTTCCTTTGTGTGATGATGTTTCCAGCTCCCTTACTTTATTACTAGCTGGCTAAATTAATTAAGGAATGGTTTTAATATTACGTGGTTCTTCTCATAACAAGCCGAGAATTAGGAACAAGAATATGGAGTTCTCGACTTACGACCACAGTGGAGCCCAATATTTCTGTCGCTAAGTGAAACATTTAAACGAGTTCCGCCCCCTTTTACAAGCTTTCTTGCTGTGTTCATAAAGTGAATCAGGGCAGTTGTAAGTGTGGAAAACAACCGTAATTCCCTTTTTCTAGTGCCTTATGTCACTTCAAACAATCACTAAACGAACTATTGTAAGTCGAGGACTGTCGATACAAGCTTGGCAGTTTAAGCCCAGTTGGTTAGTTCACACATTGCCACATTAATCCTCTTCTCAACGGGGCCAGGAAATTACTCTCTGAAATACCCTGTCTTTCTTCTGAATCCTTTTAAGAAATTGTTTGAATTCTCCCATCAGGAAGAAACAAAGAGACATTCAGAAAAAGAACAACAAACGGGGACTTGATCTTGCCAGGGACCATTTATTTATTTATTATTTGTTTGTTTGTTTGTTTATTTATTTGTTTGCAAATGAAGTGGTTTATTCATCCTTTATACAATTTGTCGTTCCATTTTTATCCTCCCTCAGGCAGACAAAAGAGAACTGGAGAACATGCCATTTTTCTTCTTCTTTTGGCCAACTTTTCTCTGCACCATTTCGAGCACCTTTACAAGGATGCACAGCTGTTTATTATTGGCTGAAAATTCAGTTTTCAGTTTCTTCACTCGCCAACAAAGAATTCTTCTTCTCCTTCTCTTTTTTTTCTCCTCCTCCTCTTCTTCTCCTCCTCCTCCCTCTTCTTCTCCTTCTCTGTCCCTCCTCCTCCTCCTCCTCCTCCTCCTCCTCCTCCTCCTCCTCCTCCTCCTCCTTGACAATCTGGTCATGAGCAGCTCAATTTTATATACAGATAGTCCTTGACTTGCAATAGTTCGTTTAGTGACTGTTCAAAGTTACAGCGGCACTGGAATAAATGACTTACGATCGTTTTTCACACTTACAACCAATGCAGCATCCCTGTGGTCGTGTGAACAAAATCCAGGTGCTCGGTCTCGTATTTACGACGGTTGCGTTTCCCTGAGGTCCCAGAGTAATCTTTTGCGACCGTTTCCCAAGCCAAGTCAATGGGCAAGCCAGATTCACCCAACAACCTTATCGAGTATGGTGAGTCCCTTAATAGCCGTGGCAAGAAAGGTCATAAAATGGAAGCAAAACAGCCACTTTTTTAAATTTTAAATCTTAAGTCATGGGGGTCCCTGGCCACAAAAGGTATTTGCAGGGGGTCCATGGTGAAGATGACCTTAAATGAACTCCAGAGGATGGTAGAGGACAAGAAGACCTAGAGGAACGTTGTCCATGGAGTCGCGATGGGTCAGACACGACCTCGCAACTAACAACATGGTGAAGAAAAGGTTGAGAATCACTGACCTAGAATCCTAGGCTAAAGCAATTCACACCTTGCTTAATTCAAGGTGTGAAAAGTCACAGGTGTGTCCTGGGAATGTTTAACACCTGATTTCTACAACTTGGCAACTTCCCCAGACTACAATTCCAATCCGCCTGAACTAGCATGACTGCTGGCTGCCTGGGTTGAAGAGGTTTACATCACAACCTGCAAAATCCTGCCTTGTCCATGTACCAGATCCTGGGTTCAAGGGCCTAGTAAGGACTTTTTCCCTTAGGTCAGTTTACCCACACATGTGAAAGGTGTCGAATGGGATACAACTGATTCATATATGGATCTTTGGTCATTCGGGTTTTCTCCCGCATAAAATTGGAAGTATCTAGGAGACGTTTCGATGAAGTCTCGTTCATCATCTTCAGGCTTGTGTCTTCGGCTTTGTGCTTCTTGGAGTAATTTTAACATTTAAAGTAACATTACTCTGAGAAGTACAAAGACGAAGACACAAGCCTGAAGATGATGAATGAGACTTCATCGAAATGTCGCCGAGATACTTCCAATTTTATGCGGGAGAAAACCCGAATGACCAAAGATTCACATACAAATACCCGCGAAAACCTCAGAAAACAAATATACAAATATATATATGTTTTTTTAAGTTTTCGCGGGTACTTACATGTGTGCTGTTCAGCTTCCTTTGGGTATTATCCCATGTCATTGTAGTGTTGTTAAAGTTGTAGCAACGTTTCAGCAGAATCTCATCGCCATCATCAGGCTTCTGTATTGAGTTTGTACTTAACACCCACATACAAACTCAATACAGAAGCTTGATGATGGCAGATGAGATTCTGCTGAAATGTTGCTACAACTTTAAAAGCACCACAATGACATGGGATAATACCCGAAGGAAGCTGAACAGCACACACACACACACACATATACATATATATATATTTCTTAAGTTTTCGTGGGGGTATTTTCCCACATCATTATAATTGTGCTTTTAAATTTGTAGCAATGTTTCATCAGAATCTCATCTGTCATCATCAGGCTTCTGTATAGTGTTCATCTGTGAGTCAGAAACCTAGCTTCCTAATAAATGATGGCTGTCCATTTACTCAGAGCCAAACCACATTAATAGCCTCTAATACAGGAAACACAATGTTGCCAGCCAATCAAGACAAAAAAAAAAAAGCTACAAAATGGACAGAAGATATTAGAAACACCAATCAAGCAGAACACAGCAAACTCCAATAAACACAGACCAAGACTCCCA
Source organism: Laticauda colubrina (assembly GCA_015471245.1). Taxonomy (NCBI): domain Eukaryota; kingdom Metazoa; phylum Chordata; class Lepidosauria; order Squamata; family Elapidae; genus Laticauda; species Laticauda colubrina. The sequence goes on from BLBF01018687.1 coordinate 6,805, forward strand.
ACCAATCAGAATGAAGAAATAAAACCATTTTGGCACAGCCGTAGGCTACCTCCAAATTTAAAACAGAAATGGCTGTGAAAGTCTGACTCACAGACGAACACAATACAGGAGCCTGATGATGGCAGATGAGGTTCTGCCAAAACGTCCCTACAACTTTAAAAACACAACTATAATGACGCACCGTAAAGCCTACAAACTTGCAAATTTGGTACATAGGTTCCTCTCAGCTTCTAGGGGCTCGCTAAGAAAGGATTTTTCAAAATGACCATCAGTGCATTAGTATTTCCTATATTATTATTATTAACATGCTCTGATGCTAAGGAGTTCTACTCCCCCTCCCCACCTGAAAAGAAATCTCTTCCAAATGCAAAATGCAAGCAGAGGAGTTTAAGTTTCAGTTTCACAGCACCAAGCAGCTTGAGTACAGAAGGGTTGAGCTAAGCCACACCCAGGCTCCTTGCTGTCTCCTTGCTCACACAGCAAATACTCTTTCAGTTTCCAAACAGCCCTCAACTCTTTCACACACTGACAGGACACTAGCCAGATGAATACCGATGAATGCTGGTAGGCAGAGGCAGAATTTTTCCCCTTTATTTTCTTCCCAAAAACTAAGCCCAACCACATAGTTTCGTAGCGAAGCACAGGTATAGAGCTAGTACAGTGATAAAAACCAAAGTTCATCCAATGATACTGCAAGAAACACTGAATCAGACATTGGGTTTTATTGCAGTCATTCAGCTCCGGCTTTTTAGGCGTCGTCTTACTGCTTGTAATTTGAACTACAGCATAGTAAACAAATGGGCAGAGAGGATTGAAGAATTTCTTCACTTGTTCTAGTTGCAAAATCTTTCCTTGCCGAGAAACAGAAAAGAGGAAACTGCAAGACCCAAATGTCCTTCTCTAAGTAAGGTGGTTTCTTGTTTATGTTATTTTTCTCGTACCACTCAAATACACAAAAGGATGGTTGGAATTAAAAACAGGCATGTGACTTGAAACAGGAATAGGAATTAAGCATGTGACTTGAATAAACCTCCTTAAAGCAAAGCCAATTGCCTGGTTGAGCTGGGCCACATTGACTGAATAACCTGGAATTGGCTGGGCCGACACAACCTAAGTTAGAAACCCTGGTTTTCACGCACTTATGGATGAGATGCACAAAGTGTATACAGCCAATAGCAAATGATGTTATGGCTCTGAGTTCTCCCAAGATATGAGGTAATCAGGATGAGCTCCAAGTGAGTCATCATCCCTACACACACCAAATATTACATTTTTTTTTCAACAGCCTTGCTTTAAGTCATCTTTGAAATTTTGGACTTGTTGGATTTAGTCTTGCAGATTTTATTCACCCTCTACCAAGGCAGATGGTAACACAATTCCCGTCTGGTTTGCTAAATGACCAGCTCAACAAAATTCTACTTAATGGTTATTGGTTTTTTTTTTTATAATACTTGTACTATGAAACTGCGAACAGTTGTGTGTTGAGTATACACATTTCCCTTCCAACTTTGTTATTCTATTTTTTCTAAAAGGTAAGATAAGATACATCTATAGCATGCCCATTATCTATTACATGGGTATCTCTATCACTTGCTCAATGACTGTTGTCTCTTACAAATAGGCTCTTAATTCCAGTTTGTCCATTTATAGGTTGGAATTCTCCCTTTATTAATTGTACCCCATGAAATTTTGAAGTCTTATTGCTGAAAGCACTATAAGTATTTATTTTCTTTAAATGACTGGTTGAACTCCCAAATAAAATAATACACTTTAGAAGATCTATGACTGCACGGAAATGGATAAACTCACTCAAAAGTTATAGGATAAGGAAGACTCAAAGTATTTTACAGTTTGGAAAAACTGGTATAATTGGATAAAAGATAGAAACCAGCAAGTGAATAGGATAGGGAAGGGAAAATATATAGAGATTATAACTGGAGTGTTAACCAGATAGAGGAGATAAGTATGAGAAAATAGTCTGATAGGAATATACCATTTAAGCAATTAGAAATGTATATGTACATGTTTTATGTTTATTGGTTATGTTCTTTCATCTTGGTTTTGTTTTTATCTAAATGTTTTGTAATGTGTACTTTTTAAAGTTTAATAAAGTTTATTTTAATTTTTTTTAAAAAAATACACTTTAAAGAGATAGAAGAGGTTATTTGACAAGAAGTGCTCGCTTTTGCTTCTTTTGTGAATCTAGTCATATAACCGGTTGTGTTATAATATCCCATTTATTGGACTGTGAATTTCTAAGATAACATTCTCATTCTTTCTGCAAACATTCCAAGGCTAACAAAAAGAGCCAAAAATGAGTAGATTGCATTTTTAGAGTCAAAACAACAAAGACAATCTGATAGGTGTCCGGGAAAATCCATTATTTTGTAAGCAATGAAACAAAGGATAGAACCAGTTATGAAAGATGCACAATTACAGCAAATACTTGCCAAGAAAGAAAGCTTGCAAAAGACCTTGGACACGGCACCTCTTTTCTGGAAATCCACTTTTTTTTAAAAAAGATTTTTTCTTTTTCTTTTTAGCATATCTCTTCACATGAGCAACGTAACTCCAGATTACATTTATACATAGTCATAATTACATTTCCATCTATCTTATTTAATATCACTCAAATCATCCACTGATCTTTAAATAAATTTCCATTTCATATTTCAATTCATTAGTTCAATGTCTATATCATTTCATCCACACTTATATTTTAAACTCTTTATCCCCTATTATTTCCATTTTCAGCTTACCACCTATTTTATTATACTTTATATTTCATTATCATCCTAAGCTTTATCTAGATCAAAACATAATAAACAATCAAAAAGAGTAAAAATAAAACTAATATGTTTAGGATCAACATGGTATGTCCCTCCAATCTCCATTATATCTTATATTTAATCCAAAGGTGTGCCTATAACCATTCCATAATGGAATGGAAATCCATTATTTTACTTATATCCTTATATCATTTATTATGGTCTTTCACACAGTCAGGCAGATGTTTAGACTGGATTTGGCATTTTTATCCACCTATTAAGTCCTTCCCAAGGATTTGAAAAGGCAGATGTTCTTGTTTGAAGGTGTCAAATAAATTGATTATTATTATCTATGAAGATTCTCAATCATCCAGATCTTGATTGTCCCAAAGGTGTGTTTTTTTCCCCAAAAGACAACTGGACTTTCTTAGTTTTTTTAAATTTCTTTGAAAACCTTTCACTTCTGAACTGAAGAAACTTCCCGGATAAGAAGCGAAATGTTTTTCTTTTTTTTTTTTAAAGCAAGAAAATCCACTCACCTTTTGGGAAAAAAAGCACCTTTGGGATGTCAATTATGACTTACGTTATCATCCGGTAAATTTGAAAATGCATTGCGAGAAAGTTGAATGTCAGGAATTATCTAACGCAACCACATTTCGTAACTACGCACACAGGCTGGCTGGGCTCAGTTGATGCAAATCCCAGTCGAAGGTGGAAAAAAGAAAGGCACCATTTTACATTACACAACACGTTTAATTGGGGATTGAACTCATTCCCATCATGGTTTGTTGACCCCTTGACTTTTGTGCTTCATGCAACAAAATAGCCCCAGCAAAGCTGAAAAGTAACCAGGCAGGTTGTGTGTGTGCATGCAATTCAATGCAATGCAATGGTGGTCAGGATGAGCCCCTTAGCTTGGGGGAGAAAGCCCGGTTGGTGTTGGCTGGGTGGATGATGGGTGTTGTGGTCCAACAGCAAAGGTGAAAACTAACCAGACAGGTTGTGTGTGTGTGCTGTATGTGTGTGCAATGCAATGATGGGCAGGATGAGCCCCTTGGAGAAGGGGGGGGGGGGTAAAGGTATTAGCTGGGTGGATGATGGGAGTTGTAGTCCAGCGTCTCTGGGGAGGAGGGGGGAGGAGACCAAACTGCATTGACGGGGAAGGGGATCGCGGGCGCCAGGTTGGGGAAGCCAACTTTCCCCTGTCCCAGCCTGTTGCCCCTCCACCGCTCCGCCCCGCCCCTCCTGCTGACGTCACTCACCCTCGCGCCAAGGCCCCTCCTCCGCCGCCGCCGCCGCTAAGTCTGAGCGCCTCGGCGGTGGGCCTCCTCACAGGCCCGCCGCCGCTGTCGTTGTCGTCGCTGCCGCCGCTCGCCGCGGGCGCTTCCAGGCCAGCGAATCCGGCCGAGGGCGGCCGCCGGAGCGGAGCCTGCCACGCACCGCCCCCATTCTCCGCCCCTCGGCCCGCCTCAGCGCCCCCCCCACCCTCGTGAGGGAAGGCTGGACGCGCGGAGGCCCTCTGGGCGGGACGGGGGGGCGTGACGTCACGGCAAGCCTGCGCACTCTCGCCTGGTGGCCGACAGAGCTGTTTAAAAAAAGTAGAGGGGCGCGTGGCGTTGCGTCGTGAGTCCCTTCTACCTTCTTTCGCTGCCCCCCTATTGGAAAGTCCTGGAAATCAGATTAAAAATAATTTTAAACAAATATTAAAAAAAAAAAATCTTCCCCACTTCTATTCCTATTCCTAATTCTATTCTATTTCTTATTCTATTTCTGTTCTTCTATTCTATGGAACTCCCATCTATCAGAAATGGTGTAGGGTCTCCTGCTTGGGCAGGGGGGTGGACTAGATGACCTACAAGGTCCCTTCCAACTCAGTTCATCTGTTATTTGATTATCCGTACTTCAAAACTTCTCAGGATAGGATGAGCTTGGTCCCCTTTAAGATCCTAAGAAGCTAAAATTTCAGTGATGCTGTTCCGTTTTGGGATCTTTTGATAAATCTGCTTTCGGTCTTACGATATTAACAATCTCATGGAGTCTGCAGACTTGATTGTCAGGCCCTGAAAACTGACAGTGACATGAACAGTTTGTATTATAATGTCACAAGCCTGTTGCCCCACCAACTTAATTCAATGAATTTAGAAGGTTCAACTGCATACTAAATTTTTATTACAAGACCACAGATTTATGGGAACTGTATCAATGCCCTGATTTCCCCTTTTGTCTTTTTAAAAAAAATACAGTGCTAATTGATTTGCATTATTAATATGCTCTGTTTAATAGTCTGCCAGTTGACCGAATAAATTGAATTTTACTTTGTTAAACTGATGAGGGATGGCTACTATCAAATACTAAGCTGCATCTTACATCGTCAGCTCCAAATAGGTTTGCAGTCGTATCAAAATGTCTGATGATGAAAGACGAGAGGTCAAAATGCATAAAGGACTTTTTTTTAAAAAAAAAAAAAATAAAAATGTTTTTGTGCGCGTGAAAAAAGAGACAGACATCCCGATCTCTGGAACTAAAAGTTTATATTGCTCACTAAACTTTTGTTAGCCTCTGCTAATATCAGTGTAAACTACCGTTGAGATATGTGCTATGAAGGATACCTCCTGAACTATAGTTTTACACTCTGACGGTGTTAGCAGAGGCTAACAAAAGCTTAATGAACAATATGATTTTTTAGTTCCAGAGATTGGGATGTCTGTCATTTTTTTCAGTTTTACCTGGAACTTGTATTTTTAGAATAATTTGTAATATGTGTGTGTGTTTCAAAAATTCATATCTAACCTTTGAGAGTTTAGACAAAGATGGCTGATGCTACAGACTGAGATCCACGCACACACAAAGAGATCTGGCTAACCAAATTCTGTTCATTTCCCCTATTAATTTAATCTGCCATTTTCATCTGGCAGCTGTCAGATCCAAGTGACTAGGAATTTACACATGTATTGAATATCAATTAGACTTTGTTCTCTCCTGCTTGATTCGTACATTAATATTCTTTTCATCTACAGCTATATTTATACCTGTAAGCTCCAGCTGGCAGAGAACATCGGGTGTTTTGGAAAGCATTTGGAAGTGTAAGAAAGGGGAGAAAAAAAGGCCTCTTTGTTGCCAAGCTTGAAGGCCTACAAACAAAGGGACTGGAAGGCCAGACAAATAAAATTTACTCCTTAACTGTTGTCACTCTTAAAATGAGCAAATAATTTTCCTCATTTTCCTCAAAAGCCCTTAAGGTCAAGTCAATTGAGAATAATTTGGTTGCTAATTGATTTCTAGTTTTAGCCCCATTGCCAAATAAGTCATTAGTCCTCATGTACTTTTACTTACTTCACTAAATAATTTAATTATTTGCTTTAAGAATCAAGCATGCCATATCACTCCAGCTGCCAGATGAGAGAACCACAAAAGTAGCCCAAAAGTGAATTTATAGATTTATTACTTGATACTTGAAGAGAATATAATTAAATTCAATGCCTTTGTCATTGTACATCATATATACAATGAAATACCTACAGATATTTACTAAAAATGACTCTTGGAGAAGGAGGGAACCCTATCAATCACTCCCCACTTCCTCAGACCCTAATTGCAATTTCTCTTTTTCTTGCAATTATTTGCAATTAGGATCTGAGGAAGTGGGGAGGGACCGATAGGGTTCCCTCCTTCTCCAAGAGTCATTTTTAGTAAACATCTACTTCTAGTTAGATATAGCTAGAAGTAACTACTACTTCTATAACTACTTCTAGTTAGATATACTTCTAGTGAACATAAAACTACTTCTGTTTGTCCCATTTTTTAAACTGGAGGCTTTCCATTTTGACTGCCATTTAATAGCTCACCTGCATTTACAACCAGTTATCTATTAGAAGCTATCTCTTCTCATGTGTCCCTTGGAGAAATGAAGGATTGATTATGGCCATTTTCAGCCTTGGCAGCCTCATTGCAGAAGGAAAATAGAAAATAAAAGATTATTTTTGGTTTGCAAAATTCTAGCCTTCCAGTCTTTGGAAGAACGCTTAAGCGTTGAAAGGGTTCCCTCCAGTGGAGGAAATGGGTAAGGGCATTTTAGATTTAAAAAAAAACTTCATTTAATTAAGAATGTTTCTTAGATTAAGAAAATTGTTAATTTTTTTAAAAGAGCGGGGTTAAGCTAATGGGATGTGAAAAAAAAATATATAATTGGGACAATGCTGGAATTTGAGATCAGCATGTTTGCAAAAAGAGAGATTCATGGAATTCACATTTGGGAATTTTCCTAATTCTGCAAAAAAAATTATACAGACCGATGTGTATAATGGATGATTTGTAACCATCCCTCAGTTTTTGAAAAATGGATCTTTGTCTCCTGAAACCATTACAGTGTAAGGGTTATAAATAATGATCAGTATTATTGATCAGGAATATCGGTATCAAAATGTGTCTCTGGAATTATCCTTATTCCTATACAAATTAAAGGACATTTTTAAAGCCACCAAATCCCACTTTAGAGATTTAAAACCTGCTAGGTAGAATGATTTTTAACAAAAGAAAAATGAATTTTATTTTTAGATAGATTTCATTGGACAATGAGTCTCTGTCCCCTCATAAACCATCAAGTGAAGTTTTTTTTAAAAAAGTCTAACCCAGAAGTGTACACACACAAAAAAAGGAAGTGTCTATAGCTTGAAATGTCTCAATGCAAAGAAGAGGCGTATTGCCAACTTTGCACAAACCAAGAAACTAATCCGTTCGGGCTGGATGGGAGTCCACCAAGTGATCCCCAGTTGGCGAGACAGAAAGAGGCGTTGCAGACAAAGGACGGGACAATGTGTGCATCAAATCACCCAGATCTCTTTACCTTATCTCTTTTCCGTTGGTTTCCCTCGTGACACAATGCCAAAAAAACCCGATCATTTTATTGAAAAAAAAAAAAAAAGAAAAAAAAACGGTTACGAAAAGCTACTGGGCAGAGAGAGGTGGTGGTTTGAATAAGCAAACATATAATTCCTTGTGAAAGCAAGGATGACTCATCCTGGATTGCAGCCAGGCTTCCTACTCCATCTCCTGGAAAGCTTATTTTCTTGGCTTGGCTGCCCGCTTGGCATTTTTCAAGCCGGGGTTTCAAGTCCCTTCCTGGGACCACAGCGGAGATGCCACCCCTCCAACCACGTTAAAAAAGGCTGGGATTTTTTTGCACCAAAGAAACCAATTTCTTTTTGGGAGCAGATTCCAACTATCAAGGCGCAGGGAAGGGCTGCAGAGTTTGCATCTCTCCTTGGCAGAGAAAGAAAGGGTCAAGTTCCCTGTTTTCCTCCTCTCTTGGAAGTGAGAAAGGTAATTTTGATGATAAATATTTTGATTTTTGCTCTTCTTCCAGCCAGGCAACCATGCCTTATCCAGCTTCAGCTTCTGTTCAAACATTTTTTTCCAAACATTCAGATTAGCTCAGTCGAGCTCTATGGGGATGTATGAACGCATCACACAAAAACCACATTTGGGGATTCAGGAATTCCTTTTCGGTTTTCCAGTGGCTTGGCCAAGATCGTCAATGTCTGCACAACATGTTTTCTCTGCTCCCTTCAAGGTGCAGGATTCCAGCACCCATCATCCTTGTCTAGCAGGCTCAAGGCCTGTGCAATTAGCCATGGACTTGGTACACCCCCACTTTTAAACAAACACAAACACAAACCTAAATTATTTTAGACTGCTGAGACTGCAAAACTCTAGTGAGGAATCCTTTTTGCAGACAACCTAAAAGAAAATAAAGACTTGTAATTTTCAGTCAACAAAAATAAGCCTGTTTATTTTGCACAATTTAGTGCCAGCTCCTCACTTCACACTTTCTCAATGGCTTGGCCTTAAAACAAAGAGAATCCAAGTTTAGTTCTAACCCAGTTTAGTGGCTTGTGAGATCACACACTTCGGATCTTCTAATTATAAACCCGCATTACGGATTACATAATGATCTAGTTATACATAAAACCTACATCACATACCAGATACTTACACGGGGTCCCATGATGAGTTAGTTCACACAACCTGCTAAGACATAGGCTAACAAGACCAATAATAGTTTCTTTGTACTTTGGGATATAGAACTGAGTTCCAATCCTGTTCTTTGCTGGACCGTAATGTGCTATACAACCCAAACACAGGAAATTAATTGTGCTTATTTAATCACATTTCATCTAAAACCAGTTGGTTTGGCTTAGCATGTGATTATTATGGTTGCAAACCATATGGTTATGGCATACAATGTTTTTCTAGAGGAACCAGGCCACTCAGCCATGTTTCCCTGAAGAACAAAATGCTGTTCCTGCTTCCAGCAAAAATCACAAGGGCCCTCCGACAATTCATGTCAAACTGCTTTATTACATCTTAAATAACAGTACATTTTAATATAGGATCTATTTTGCATCCAGCTCTCTTGAAGTACACCGACTTTAAAATTAAATACAAAAAGTGAAGGAATCCAGGGGGTGGGGGGGTGCAGAGGAAGCTCTATAGAGATGTATCTCAAGGGAAGGGTGGGGGCAAGGGAAGAGGAAAGAGGGTGATTTAAAAAAAAAATCCAAAAAAGAAAAAAAAGAAAGAAAAATTCAAGATGCCAAATCCAGGCCTTTAAAAACAAAATAAAAATGCACGATTACAGCACGTTTTGTACAGAATGTTGCAAGAGGGGGGGAGTGAAAGGAGGATTTTAAAAAAATCACTGCTTTAAAAAAAAGGGAGGGGGAAGGGAAGGGAGGAGAGGAAGAATTGAAAAGTTTATCCAAACAATTTGCTGTCTAAATGCTCATCAACTTTCAAAATGCAAAGCAAGGGAAAAAAAGGGGCTTGATTGAAAGGGTTTCGACCCCGTTTTTTTTCTTCTTTCTCGAGCTTTTTGCTTTCAAATTTGTTTTTTTTTTTTAATTGGGGGAGGAAGAAGGAGCAGGGGGGAGAAACACATTATTAAAAATTAAAAATAATGACTTTTATCACCTTACTTCCAGATGTGCAAAAACAAAAACAAGTCTGCATTCTTTGGTGGAATTCCATTCTTGTGCACACACACCACCCCCAGTTAAGCGGCAGTAAGGAAAATCAGCAATGATTGCTTTCTTTCTTTTTTTAATTAAAATAAAATAAAATAAAAAAGGATGAGGTCAATTTCTCGAAAGAAAACACAAAGAGAAGGACATCTTAGTTTTATTATGCACTTCAGCATTTCTACAGCATGCAATTCTAAGAGTAATCCAACCCACAATTGGCAAATCCCAAACATTTCCACCCCCACTTACACCTTTCTATCATAATTGTTTAATTTAGAAAAACTTCAGATCACGTTTTTCACTAAAAAATAAAAATCAAATTTGGATCTTGCTTCAGACCCAGCCAAAAGTTGAACTGGTAGGGTGTTTCCCCCCCTACTTTTCCCTAGCCTTGCTCGTGAAACCCCAAATCCACCAAATCTGGCTGTTTACAGAAATTATGGGATAATCTTCAGCGTTAGTCAATCAAACTCAGCAGATAGGAAATGAAAAATTGGCCCACGAGGCGAGATTGAGGTTGGGGAAAAATAAAAAAGAGGGAATTATTATTATTATTATTTTTTGTTACCCACAGAAGTGAAAAGATTTGCTTTTTTTTAAAACATTCAATACCATGTACAGAGTGTGCTTGGTTATCTTCTTAACATTATCATATATATGCAATATTTGTGCAACGATTTGTGACATTAAGACAGAAATTAAAAAAAAGAATAATAATAATAAAGAAAAAAAGTAAAGAAAAGAAAATCCAGGGAGTAAATTTACAGCATTTAACAACCCCAGAAATGTCTGGGTTAGGACTCCTTTCTCCTGGCTCAAAATTGGACCGTAAGAAGCAAATTGCAATTTCTTTTTATAAAAAAGGGAAAAGGTAATGGAAACATGGGACAAAAAAGAGGGGATATACCGATCTTGCTACGAATGCGACTTCTAAGTTTCGAAAATGAGATTAAAACGAAGCCTTCCCACCATAAAGTCAGTATTATTTGCCTCTTTTTTTTTTAAAACTACAGTGAAATTTAAAAGGTTAACTTTGCTTTTGACAAGGTGTTTTGTTTTTCCTTACTTATTTATCATATCATTTTACTTCAAAGTTTTGCCTGGGCATGCTTACACAAGCGTGTGATTTCTTTTGTAAGATTTTTTTGTTTTTTTCTCTAGACAAACCCGCCCCCCCTCCAAAATAAAATAAAATATATGTGGTCCCCAATGGAATGCACAATTTTGATCTCTTTTGCTATGACTGATATAACAACCATGGTGATTCCTCTTTGAGAGAGAGAATTGTGCTCTTTGCTTTGGCGAAGGAGAGACATGAAAAGATCTTGCCCTTGGGTGGTAGGGTAGGAAGGGGGGAGAGGGAAAGGGAGAGGGAGGGAGAGACATAGAGAGGGAGAAAGGCAGGCAGAGAAGGGGATCCAAATTAGTATATTGAGTTGGATACATTATTTTAAACTTTCAACCGTTGGGGGAAATTTTTTTCTTCTGATCAGCGGGGAGTCCACGGACTGTCCTGCCAGAAAATACACAGAGAGAAAGAAACCTTGGTTAGGGCCTGGAAGAAAAGCCAATATATATATTGATCAATCCAGATATATATATGTTATTGCCTCTGACAGCAAAAAGGAGGCGGGGGGGGGCGCGACACGCGCAAGCGAGGTTAGTCAGTGGATGGCATCCCCCCAAAATAAGACCTGGTGCCTTTTTTGGGTGACAAAAAATATAAGACAGGGTCTTATTTTGGGGGAAACACTATATATACACATACATACACACACACACACACACATATGTACACATATTTGTATATTTGTTTTTTTAGGCTTTCGCGGGTACTTACATGTGTGCTGTTTAGCTTCCTTCGGGTATTATCCCACGTCATTGTATGACGTGGGATAATACCCGAAGGAAGTTAAACAGCACATATTTGTATATACACATACACATACACACACAGACAGACAGACAGATATAGATATAGATATAGATAGATAGATAGATAGATAGATAGATAGATAGATAGATAGATA
>BLBF01018691.1:11090-42449 GCA_015471245.1 Laticauda colubrina
GAGAAAGTGATTGGCCCAAAGTCACCCTTACTAGTTTTGTAAGGTGGGACCAGAACTCATGGTCTCCTCATTTCTAGCATGATTATATTAACTACAACACAAATTGGTTCTATTATAGTTATAATATATATTTATTAAAAATCTAAATATAAAATAATTATTATAAAGTTTTAAAGTATAAAATTATTTTATCAGAGAAATAAAAATTATTTTATTTAAAGGACAAATATGAAATCTGATTTTCCTACTTCTTTGAACTAAGTCTTTAATCAACTGCTATAGTATCCCAAAAATTCAGTAGTAATAATAACGTTTATCCAGTGAGAATTAAGTTGCTTAAGATTGGATTACATTTTATTTAAATAAGTAATTGAAGTAATAATAAATGAAGGAATCCTAAATAAGAAAAAATTAAGAAATGATTTACAAAAGCAATGTCAAAAATGAAAATGTTTAAACATTTCAACATAACTGATTTAACTGGCTAAACCCTAGCCACTATAGAAAACTCCAGCCAAAGAATCATCAGAGAAGCCATAGAGATTGAAAAAAGACCTGAAAGCATGAATAGAAGAGATGATTCCACCAGACTGTCAATCATTTGGTAGCCTGCACTCTCAAATAGAAAGATCTCCACACCACAAGCCAGGCAAACATCTGGGCTCAAACAGACTCCCTCTGATACCTCCATCTCAAACACACCCCAATCAGGCACCTAGATGAAACCTAGTTTCCTAATCGATAATAGCCGTCCTTTCACACGAAGCCAAGCTGCACTGAAAGCCTCCAATACAGGAATAGAGTGTTGCCAGCCAATCAAAGCCACAAAGCAGACAGAAGAAACCAGAAACACCAATCAAACAAACTCCAAGTCCAATAAACACAGACCAAGACTCCCAACCAATCAGGATGTAGAAAAAAACATCCTGGCACAAGAATAGGCTAGCCTCATATTTAAAACCAACGCCTGTGATAGCTTGACCCACATACAAACTCCATACAGTAGCCTGATGATGGCAGATGAGATTCTGCTGAAACGTTGCTACAACTTTAAAAGCACTACAATGACATGGGATAATACCCGAGGAAGGCTGAACAGCACACATGTAAGTACCCGCGAAAACTTTAAAAAACATACATACATACATACATATTACATTAGATTTTCTAAGATTATTCTTTGAAATACAGGTGAAACTCAAAAAATTAGATTATCGTGCAAAAGTTCATTTATTTCAGTAATGCAACTTAAAAGGTGAAACTTATATATGAGATAGACTCATTACATGCAAAGCAAGATAGTTCAAGCCGTGATGTGTGATAATTGAGATGATTACGGCTTAAAGCTCATGAAAACCCCAAATCCACAATCTCAGAAAATTAGACTATTGTGAAAAGGTTCAAAATTCTAGGCTCAAAGTGTTCCACTATAATCAGCTAATTAAGCCATTGGCTTTCTCCTAGGGCTGAGAGAAAGTAATTAAGGCCCGGTCCTACTGCACTTACGGATGCAAAGAGGATGTAAAATGTTTAAAAAAGCTTGCAATCCATTGGAAAACACTATGCATCTGTTGAGTACTCACTGCATACATGTTTCATACGTTCTATCCGTCAAGCATCCATCCACTCAATTTCATCCGCACAAGAAGTTTTGAGCTGCACAAAACTTTGTGAATGGATGAACTTTCCACCGCGTACGATGTACATCCACGACATATAGAGGTAACAAACCTTCCATGTCCGTTATCATCCGTTAAATGTCCGCTGTATCCTCTCTGCATCCTCTGGCCATCCCATCAACTCACATCCGCTGCAGCTAAAAACGGAAAGAGGGAGGAAACAAAAGGTACATGGAACATCTACAAAGCGTGAGTAGCACGGAAATAGGTGGACAAAACGTTTGTATCTGGGATGTATCTGATATATTTAGGACACCTAGTGGACAACTGATATTTTCGATAAAAAGGGGGAGATAATCATCTGGATCTCTGCGATGGTGGACCATAGAGTCCCACTATGGTTTCACTGGAGGTTTATCTGTCCCACAACTATCCTTATCTATCCCATAAACATGCAAAGGCTTAACCATTTTTTCAAAGTTTTCACCAACACTTTATTAAGTAAAAAAAATGAACCAAGTAAATTAAGTGTCTTCAGCAAAGATAACCTTTATTAACTTTCTTAGATAAACTTTATGACTTTATTAAAGAAGCAAAATGAACCAAGTAAATTGTATTAAGTGTCTTAAGCAAAGATAACCTTTAATAACTTTCTAGGGTAAACTTTATGACTGTATTAAATAAGCAAAATGAACCAAGTAGTCTGAAACAAAGATAAACTTAACAAGTAAACAACTCAGTCTCTGACACTATTCTCAGTCACTCTGAGTCATGTCCATGGTCTCAGCTGTTAAGCAGGCAGGGACTGTGGAGGTGGCTGTGGCTTGAGTGCTGGTCTGAGGTGCCATTGGGATGCTTGGCCCCGAGGGTACAACAGGTGGTGGTGTGTTCAGGAAGCTATCCGAGAGCTGACTCAGTCCCATGAGTTTGAGAAGCCCTTCATCAAGGACTTGAGATGTCAGGCCCAATACTGATGACAGATTGTCCGTTGATGGGCTTGGCTGTGGGGTGAAGGAAGGGTTGGGAGGAATGTAGTGGGGCTGTCTGGTCTGCAGCTGGGTGAGGACTGGTGTCTGTGGCATCCGATGAACCTGGGCCTGGACTGGGAAGTTCTGCTTGTGCTGTGGGAAGTCCTGTAGTCATAGCCTTGGTAGGTGAGGGGCTGTTGAAAACCGTGGAAAGGCTGTGACATCACCTGGGGTGGAGGAGCAGACCTGGACTGGGTAGGAGAAGCTTCAGCTGGGCCTTGAGAGTTGTGCAGAAATGCTGTGATCTTCTGCTTCATCACCTAGTACTGGGCCTCGGGCAGGTCCCTCAGGGTCTGGCTCACGTAGGTGATGAAGATGTTCCGATCCAAGGATGCTCTTTCCAAGTGGACAAGCTGAGAGAGAAGTTCTGTGCTGGTCTTCATTGTGTCCCTGATCTCCAACAGCACACTATGTTCCTGGCCCTCCAGTTTGCCTCTCTGCCTGCATCCTGTGGAGCTGGGGGTGGGGGTGGGGGTGGGGTGGCCTCTGGTGGCTGCTGCTTCTTCCTCCATTTGTGACAGCCTCCACGGGATTTGTCATCCTCCACGGGATCCTCCAAGTCCTCCGGCATGGGGAGTGCAGCAGTCGGGGGGTCTCTGCTGTGGGGCCCTCTGAAAACACCCTCCTGGACAGGGTATCTGTCTCCTGACTGGAAGAGAACTGGCTGTCTGTGGGCTGTCTGAGGGAGAGGGGTCTCAGAGGGGCTGCTCCTCGGTGGCTTATCTCACCCTCCAGGAAACTGCACTTGGCCATGACGTACATCTCCCAGTCAGTGAGCTTGACAGCGGCCTGGCCGGATTTCTTGAGGTGTAGCTTGCCATATAAGGTGTGCATGTGCTTCCACCATCCAAGGAGTACTTCTGCAATGTACCCCAGGCTCTCTGCCTTGTTTCTCCAAACTGCCTGCTTCTTCTTGGTGTCCCGATAGAGTCTGTGGCCCTTTCTCCAGAGGTACTCGTTCTCCCTCAGCCATTCCAGCACTTCCTCCTCATGCTCCTCGGAAACGGTGTACTGTTTCCTCTCTCCCTTCTCCTTCCCTTGCCTCTTCCTCCCTCTGGCAGGGGCTTGAGCAGGGCCTTCAGGGGCTTGAGCAGCAAGGCCTTCAGGGGCTTGAGCAGCAGGGCCTTCAGGGGCTTGAGCAGCAGGGCCCTCAGGGGCTTTAGTAGCAGGGCCTTCAGCAGCAGGGCTTTGAGGGCCTTGGGGCTGGTCCACCAAAGCAGCAGCAGCAGCAGCAGCAGCTTCAGAGTCAGTGCCAGAGGGTGGGATGCTGGTTCTGGCCTTCTTCACCTTGCCAGGGCTTGAACAAGTAGGCATGGGCTTCCTCTTCTTGCTTGACTGATGAACCATGGTGTTCGTGCAAGATGTATGTGGCAGCACCTCTTTCCCCTGTATGCTGACTGCATGCGTGCTGCATCCTTTTATATCCGTGGAGCTGGTGCAATTCATACTCCCCGTATGTGCAGTGAACGCTTTGCATCTGATATACATCTGCATGGCATCCCCTTTGTTTCCTATAGGCATCCGTGATGTATCCGATATACATCCACTATGCATCTGCCCCTTCCGCTATGCATCCGCTTCGAAATTCTTCCCTGGAACTCCTTCGGAGGTGTCATCCGCTTTCATCTGCTTTCATCCGCTAGGCTTCTGATGAACATCCATTTAACATCCCCATTACATACTACCCACATCCGTCTTTTCCGCTCTTTTCCGTTCTGTTTATGCAAATTTTGCCCCTTTTTGGAGCGGATGACAATGGATGGAGCCACCCCCGAAATTTTGCTCATCCGCTGTGTCCTTTATGCATACATTTTGTATCTTTCGGCCAGTGGGACTGGGCCTTTAGCCCAAAGAAAATTGCAAAAGAAGTTGGATGTTCCCAAAGTGCTGTATCAAAACACATGAATAAAAAGTTATGTGGAAGGAAAAAGTGTGGAAGAAAAAGGTGCACAAGCAGCAGGGATTACCGCAACCTGGAAAGGATTGTCAGGAAAAGGCCATTCAAAAGTGTTGGGGACTTTCACAGGGAGTGGACTGAGGTTGGAGTCAGGACATCAAGAGCCACCACACACAGACTGATCCTGGACACGGGTTTCAAATGTTGTATTCCTCCTGTCAAGCTGCTCCTGAACAACAAACAATATCAGAATCATCTTATCTGGGCTAAAGAAAAACAGAACTGGTCTGTTGCTCAGTGGTCCACAGTCCTCTTTTCTGATGAGAGCAACTTTTGCATCTCATTTGGAAACCAAGGACCTAGAGTCTGGAGGAAGAATGGAAAGGCACACACTGCAAGATGCTTGAAGTCCAGTGTGAAGTTTCCACAGTCTGTGTTATTTGGGGAGCCATGTCATCTTCTGGTGTTGGTCCACTGTGCTTCATTATGTCCAGCGTCAACACAGTTGTCTACCAGGACATTTTGGAGCACTTCATGCTTCCTTCCTCAGTCGAGCTTGATGGGGATGCTGACTTCAATTTCCAGCAGGACTTGGCACCTGCCCACATTGCCAAAAGCACCAAAACCTGGTTGAATGACCATGGGATTACTGTGCTTGATTGGCCAGACATGACCTGAACCCCATAGAGAATCTATGGGGCATTGCCAAGAGAAAGATGAGAGGTATGAGACTGAACAATGCAGAAGAGCTGAAGGCCACTATTGAAGCATGCTGGTCTTCCATAACACCTCAGCAATGTCACAGGCTGATAGCTTCCATGGCACGCCGTATTGAGGCAGTAATTTTTGCGAAAGGGGCCCAAACCAAGTACTGAGTACATATGCATATTTATACTTTTTAGAGGTCCAATATTGTTCTATGTACAATCCTTATTTTATTGATTGCATGTAATATTCTAATTTCCTGAGATTGGGGTTTTCATGAGCTGTAAGCCATAATCATCACAATTATGACACATCACGGCTTGAATTATCTTGCTTTGTATGTAATGAATCTATATCATATATTAGTTTCACCTTTTAAGTTGCATTACTGAAATAAATGAACTTTTGCACGATATTCTAATTTTTTGAGTTTCACCTGTACAGGAGGAAAATTTAAATTCACATGTTTTGCCTTTAAATTGCATCAGAAGTTGGTACACTAAAAATCCTTTCTATAATAAATTAGCTATTGACGATTCAATGAAATAAATAGAAAGGTGATTGGAAAACATCTGTTACCAGCAATGATATATTCTAGTTATACAGAAATAGATATGATGTTAATATCTCAGTAAAAATGTCAATTACATTTTAATATTTTAATGGCTACACCATTATGATACCATTTAAGAAATGAGTAAATTATTCCAAGAAGATTTCAGCATAAATTAATGGGAGAGGGTCCATTATCAAGTCATTAGAGTACAAAACTCTGATGGCATAATATTCTGTCTGCAAAGCTGTAGGGGCCATGACCACTTTAATTATAATGCATTTTCAAAGCAGTAAAACTAGGGATTTTGACTCATGTTAATAGTACCGCAATTCATTAAGATGAAACAATGATTGGTCTGTCTGAGGTATAGTTTGTCTACTTGGTTCTTTTGTAAGCTACCAATCACTAATAATTCTTCAGGCATCAACTTGCTTCTGTTTTTGAAAGAATGGATTGATGCAAAAGTGCTGTCCATTCTCCTAAATTAGTAGTACAACTCGAAATGCCTTAGTCCTCTGACTGTTAGAGTCACAGGCTTGTATTGGTTGAAAT
Source organism: Laticauda colubrina (assembly GCA_015471245.1). Lineage (NCBI taxonomy): Eukaryota > Metazoa > Chordata > Lepidosauria > Squamata > Elapidae > Laticauda > Laticauda colubrina. The sequence goes on from BLBF01018691.1 coordinate 17,448, forward strand.
GTTTTGCTGTGTCACAGCCATAACATAGCATTACTCAATGACAGAGCAGTTTAAGGGCTAGAACAGATACAGTGGTTATTTGGTACCAGGCTAGAAACTGAGCAACCATGAGTTTTAGTCCTGCCATAGGCATGAAAGCAAACTTGATGACTTTGGGCCAGTCACTGACTCTCAGCCCAGCCTTCCTTATAGCATGGCTGTTGTGGAGAATATAAGAGGAAAAAGGAGTATGTTTGTGGCCTTGAATTATTTATAAAAATAATAAAGGTGGGATATAATTAAATACACAAATAAATAAATAACCTAGTAGGGAACAAATAAAAGTTAGCAACATACCTAAGGCATTTCGTTCTGGTAGTTTGTTTAATGTCCATGTAAAGGATGCATAGTTTCTGGATGATTTGGGGATCTGGCATACCCCTGGCTCTTCAAACTCTATAGCTAACTTGGGCTGTAATTAACTTACAGTATAAGCAAGCTTCCTGATACCACATTGATCCCCAAAGCACAGCTGAGATTCGGGGAAATAATGAAGCATGCTTACAAATGAGGCAAGCCAGAAGTATTGGCTTTAGATTTATCTGAAAGCAACACTAGACCAACATTCCACCCAGTTTTTCCAGCAGCATTTAAAAATATTGTAGCTTAAGCCCCATAATAAAATGGCATTTGGTACTCCCAAGTCAATAATTTGGGTTCTGATAGATACCATAACTCATATCCTTGGAGACTGCAAGAGGACTGTGTTAAATTGCCTATTATATTATCTTAGTTCACTGAAATAAATGTTGATTATGATGCTAGGGCATGGGTATTTTTTTATCTTTCATAGTGCTCTACAACATTTACAAGTCTATAATTAGTTCATAATTCTTATCCCTCTTAGATATTTTTCCCAGAATCACATTTTCCAGCATTATTTGACTGATAGAGTGTTACTTTCTCAGTTTTGTCTAGTGAGTTTCAAGGCTGGACGGAGATTTAACCTGTTACCAGTTATCAACCTTCAGCGCCACAATAGCTTCTGAGAAAAAACAACAGCTTTCCCAGACTTGGAACAATGATAATTTCATCCCCAACCTTTTTAATTTTGCTGTCATTTACTTAGCAATGAACCTGGCTTATTAAAACCCTTATGAAAGTTGTATAAAATAATGTTCTTTTTGAAAAAATATATTTTTGGTTTGTCACTGTAAGAGCACCCTGCTTCAGTTAAATTTCCCTGCCCCAATCCACAATATTTACATTCTCACATAGGATAGAATAACAGAGTAGGAAGGAACTTTGGAGGTCTTCTAGTTCAACTCCCTGCTTAGGCAGGAAACCCTACACCACTTCTGACAAATGATTATCCAATCTGTTCTTAAAAACTTCCAGTGATGGAGCATTCCCTTTATTTCAGCTGGGATTTCATTATTATTCCAACAATGAACAGCAAACTAAGGGGCCTATAATATATCCATACAGTCAGTTAAGTCTGCACTAGTAGTTTCTGAGCCCTGTCCTCTTCTGATGGGGTCCTAAAGACAGCAATTTATTAGCAATGCCAGAATAGATTTATGATCTGATGGACTTATTAGCAATCATACGACATTCGCTGAGATGCAGCAACACGTCTGCAGCAAAATAAACTGTCATCAGTAAAGATAGGACTCCAATTAATCTCAGTTATTTTCACAGGTGGTAGGCTTCTGACAGCCAAAATGAGAGGGTGAAAATATAAGGTAACCTATAAAACACAGAGATTAACATATCTTCTCAGACAGATTTTGAATTAAATTATTCTGTCACAATGGAAGGGTATCCTTTCTCCTTTTTGTCTGCATATATAGGAAGGCTTTTTATCTATATAACACAGCATTAGCACTGACAACCATTCATGCACCATTGGCTACACTCTGTACAGTATTATCATTATGTCTCTCTAATTTTCTATATAGAAATACTTGAGAAGGTAGTTATTTATACAGTGGAATTTTAATATATTTCTGTTCAGAAAAGCAGAGAGGTAACATTGTACTTGCTAGAAGATAGAGTGAATCAAATACAAAGTTTTGTATGATTGTTGTTCCATATGGATTCTTAAATCAGTTGGGATTACAAAAGAATAAAGTGGTTCCTTAGTTAAAGGCATAGGTTGACTAGGTTTGTAGTAAAGATAATAGAAAAATACTTATTTGTTTGTTTATGGACAAAATTGGACTTAGCTGGGGGAGGGCAAGTAAATCAAATTAGCTGTTGGAATAATATATCAGTTGTTATGTATGGAACTTGGTAGGCTCCAAGTTCCCTATTCTGATTGGCCGAAAAGGCCATTCTCGGATTGGCCATTAGACAACCAATCCGATTGGCCCACTGGACGGCGGGAACACTTAAAGTGGTGTCATTGGCCACAAGCCACGAGCAAGCCACTATATAAAGGGCTGCCGCGGCTTGGGCTCTTGTTCCGTTACCATTGCTTACTGAGTTAAAAAAAGAGTTTGTTGTTGGAACCCGGTCTCGCGCAACTTATTTCCAGACGGAACACTGGAGACGAGGATGGGATCATCGTAGAAGTGTGAGACCGAAGCACGTGGTGATCTGAACCAAGCAAGAGAGATGGCCGGTAACAACACGCTGCCCGCACCATTCAATCCTGATGAGGAGGATTGGGAGTCATATATATATCGCTTTCTTATGTTTTTGTAGAGCAATGAACTGCAGGAAATATCTGATCAAAGGAAGAGGGCTGTCTTCCTTACACACTGCGGACCAGCCGTCTTTAAAATAGCAAAGGTGCTGGCTAAACCAACAGATGTCAAACAGATGACTTGGCCCGAGTTGAACAGAATGCTCAAAGCACATTACGCACCTGTGGTCTCCAACATGATAAAAAGACAAGAGTTCTACAAGAGAGACCAGAAGGAAGATGAAACCATCGGATATTTTGTAGCAGCCCTGAGACACATTGGAAGAGCCTGCGAGTTCCAGAACATGGACAAGGCCATGAGGGACTGCGTGGTCCGCAGTTGAAGGACAATACACTTCAGAGTAAGCTGCTGAATAGACCAAACATAACCGTGGCTGAGGCTATTGCAGAAGCAACCGCCGCCGAAGCAGCAAAGAAGTCAGCAGCCACCATGCACCAAATGAATGCGATTCCAGATCCACCAAACCAAGCCAGAGAGAAGAAGGCAGAGAGAAGCAAGAAACAGCCCACAGCGACCACTCACTACAAAGATCTCAAAACCCAGAGCGACACCAATGATGAAAATGAAGATGTCCATAGACTTCAATCATACAAAAAATGGTGGGAAAAGAGAAGAAACAGGCAGGAGTTTCAGTGTGTGGGATGTGGGGGCAACCAGCCGCGAGCTGAATGCAGGTTCCTAGATGCAATCTGTAGGGCTTGTAACAAACGGGAGCACATCGAAAGGGTCTGCCGAAACAAAAAGGGCTATAGTCCTAAAAGATGCAGCAGCAATACCCCCCCCCCCAAGACATGAAGAAAGACAAGCTGGAAGCAGATGGAACCGAAGTAAACAAACCAGTGACAGAGAGGAAACGCACCAGACGGTAACAATCGGAAATGCCAGGGCAGAAAATGGGAAGAAGGTCCGGATAGAGGTGAACATCGAAGGGAAGCCCTGTGAGATAGAAGTCGACTCTGGATCTTTTCTATCTATGGTATCCTAGAATACCATCTGGCGCCTGATACCGGACATTAAACAAAAAGAACTACAAAAACCAAGACTGATTTTAAAAGACTACCAGGGAAATCGAATCCCGGTTGTGGGCCTTGGACATTTCCTCATCGAAATTAAGAACCATGCCAAAATCTTGCCTCTGACCATCATCGACCATGATCACCCTAGTCTGCTAGGGATCGAATGGTTCGTGCCCCTGGGAATCAGGATGACTGGGATAAACCTCATTGCCACAGCCAACTGGGAGGAGAGCCTGCTACAAGAATTCCAAGATGTTTTTGATGGAACCCTAGGCAAGTACAAGGGGACCCCAATTTCGTTTTGCCTAGACCCGAAAATAGCCCCCATCCATTTAAAAACCAGACGCGTCCCATTTGCCTTAAAACCAAAAATTGATGAAGAATTAAACAAATTAATAGCTCAAGGGGTGTTAGAGCCAATTGACATGCCAGGAGGGAAACACCCATCATGACTCCTGTGAAACCAGATGGGTCAGTGAACATCTGCGGAGACTATAAGGCAATCCTAAACCATGCGCTCCAACAAAGCGCATACCCAGTACTAGTAGTGCAACACTTATTGAACTCCCTAGGGAGAGGAATTTTTTTTTGCGAAGCTTGACCTCGCACAGGCATACCAACAACTACCTGTTGACACCACTACCACAGAGGCACAGACTATTGTGACACATAGACATATTGTGACTATTGTGACACACATTCAAGTGTAACCGTCTCCAGTTCAGTGTTAGCGTTGCCCCGGGGATGTTCCAAAGCCTCACAGAGCATCTGTTCAATGGAATCAAGGGAGTCATCCCTTATTTTGGTGACGTTCTGGTCTCAGCAAAAAACGCCAACCAACGAGAGAGCAGATTAAGGGACGTTTTAAGAAGATTTAGAGATGCAGGCCTCAAGGTAAAGCAAGAGAAATGTAATCTAGCCACCAACCAGGTCGAGTTTCTGGGCTATTTAATATCTGAACAAGCCATACACCCCAACGAAAAAAAGATAAAGGCAATCAAAGATGTACCTAGACCTAGGAACAAAACTGACCTTCAAGCATTCCTTGGTCTCGTAAATTTTTACAATGTGTTTCTGCCCCATAAGCAACCATAGCAGAACCTTTACATCGGCTGCTAGACAAAAAAACTATCTGGAAATGGGGCCACCGGGAACAAGCAGCATTTCAGGGTATCAAAGACCTATTAACGTCTCACAACGTTTTAATCCAGTATAGCAATACCTTGCCTTTGACGGTCACCTGTGATGCATTGCCTTTTGGAATCAGCGCCATCCTGAGCCACAAGCTACCAGATGGCAGAGAAGCACCGATTGCCTTCTATTCAAAGATGCTTTCCAAGTCAGAATGCAATTACAGCCAACTTGACAGAGAAGCAATCATTGCCGGAGTCAAAAAATTCCATGAGTACCTTTACGGTAGAACTTTTTCGATCATCACTGATCACAAGCCCCTGTTAGGAATCCTAGCAGGTAACAAGCCAACCCCGAACATTCTGTCACCTAGAATGATGAGGTTGTCTGAATTCCTTGCTGCCTACTCCTACACACTGATTCACCGCCCAGGAAAGACCATAACCCATGCTGACGCCCTGAGCCATTCCCCACTGCCCATCACAGAAGAGGACCCAGCTCCCACCATCTCCAAACTTCAACTTGAGACCTGCCCAAACCTGCCGCTAACTGCAGCGGACGTCACGAAAGCCACCGTAAAAGACCCTTTGACAGCTCGCATCCTGAATTGGGTAGGTAAGGGCTGGCCGGAAGAAAACAAAACTGAGACTTTTAAGCCATTTCGCACCCGACAGACTGAGCTGTCTATCGAGAAGTGTTGCATTTTATGGGGTGACAAGGTGGTGATACCAAACAGACTCCAGGAAAATGTTTTGTGCATGTTGCACGAGGGGCACCTGGACATAGTTAAGATGAAAGCCCTGGCCAGGAGTTACGTCTGGTGGCCAGGGCTGGACAAAGACATTGAACATTGGGTGGCAACATGCCACGACTGTCAAAAATCGAGGCCTACCCCCCCCACAGGCACCAGTTAGGAAATGGGAAACTCCTCCGGGGTCCATGGTCGAGACTACATATTGACTTTGCTGGGCCGACAAAAGGCAACACCTTTTTAATAGTTGTGGATGCCTACTCGAACTGGTTAGAAGTCATCCTTATGGCTTCCACAACCACCGAGGCAGTAATGAAACAGCTAGACAAACTTTTCTCCATGCATGGACTGCCTGATGTACTGGTCTCAGATAATGGGCCCCAGTTTACAGCATTAGCATTCGAGCAGTATTTAGCTGCCCAAGGTATCCGACATGCTTTAATGGCTCCAGCCCATCCGACTGCAAATGGCAGAGCTAAATGCATGGTTTGGTACACTAAGGAGGGCCTGGATAGAAAGGACAAGGGGGACATGCAAGAAAAACTAAACTGACTACTAACCCTACAGCACATTACCCCTAGCAGCACAACCAACAAAAGCCCAGCAGAACTCCTAATGGGTAGGAAACTGCATTTCTACCTCGACAGACTGCACCCCACTTACACTTGTGATAAATCCCCCGACTCCTCCAGCAAATACCATGCATTCAAAATAGGCGACCTGGTCCATGCGAAAAACCTCACCGGGGACCCATTGTGGCTTCCAGCCAAAATCACCCAGATTACAGGACCCCAGTCTTACTGACTACTCCTAGACGATGGAAGAGAATGGAAGCGGCACATCGACCAGCTTCGTTCTTGCCCCCTCGAATGCAAAAACACACTAGAGCCAAAGATAAATACCGACCAAAAAACAACTGAGGAGGGGGGGAAATACAAAATAATAAAAAAGGGAGAGAAGCTTGCTGCATCCTGCACAATCTCATGCACACCCGCTACCCAGTGTCAGGTGGTGCTCCATTAAAAATCCAAGAAAGAAATACTTAGACTCTTTAAGTTAGAGAAAAGTTATCTTTTACTGAAAGTGAAGTGGTAGCAACCAGAGAATTCTGAATCTGAGAAATTAGGCGCGTAATTCACAAATACAAAGTGATGGAAGTGTTCCCACCCCCAATAGTTCAGATGAAACTTCCAATTAGAAATTGTGAATATGATCATGTGGGCATCTTCAGGTGATGATGAGGCCTCTGTCCGTTGACCTTGGCATACTTTGATAACGGGTTGCAGTTGTGCAGAGAAAAGAAAGCTAAGCGAGAAATAGAAACCTAACTCTATTGTATGCTCCCCCCGCCTCATTTACACAACAGAAAAATGTAACACCTCCAGCTCACTTCCCAGATTCATCCCACTCTCCCCTCCCCCTGTTTCTTATGACAGCTGAAAGATGCAAAGCGATAGTAGAAGATCTTGAAGGCTGACATTCGGCCCTCCTAGAAAAAGGAAAACCATCAGTCCTAGAAGAGAGAGAGGAGAAAATATAAAGACAATTATTTATCATTAAACAATTACAGAAGATACACTCCTAGGGCTTAACAGGATACTTGTAACAAAATGCTTTGATCAACTTAGGGGCTTTAACATCGGTTTCGTTAACCCATTCGGCTTGTGAAGAAGGGAAATGTTTCCAGGCTACAAGATACTGGAGCCGATCCCTTCCATTTGCAAGAGTCCAGAATTTCTTTAACTTCAAAATGTTGTTCACCTTCAATCAGTATTGGTATGGGAGGGTCAGCCTGGATGGGTCTTAAATCAGAAGTATGTTCAGGAACACCGGATCAATTCATCAAAGAGTTTTCGGTAAGTTCAGCTGGGCTGTAACAGGATTTATAATCCGTTCAACTGTGAAAGAACCAACATATTTAGGACCAAGCTTCTTTGACTTTTGAGTGGTTTGCAGGTATCTAGTGGACAGGAAAACTTTGTCGCCTACTTTATATAATTTCTGTGGAGATCTTTTCTTGTCTGAAAACTTCTTATGAGCTTGATGGGCCTCATCTAATGCTTTGCGTGTTACTGGCCAGTTAAGTTGGAGTTGAGTTATCCATTCATCCAATGAATGGATGTTAAGCCTTTCACAAGAAAGTTCAGATATGGGTACAAAATCTTGTCCCAAAGCTACTTTAAATGGAGTAAATCCAGTACTACTATGTACGGAGTTGTTATATGCCACTTCAGCAAATGATAGTAAATCGGACCAGTTATCTTGTTGATAATTTATATAACATCTAAGATACTGTTCTAACACTGCGTTAGTCCTCTCACAGGCCCCATTAGTTTGAGGGTGGTGGACAGAGCTTAAGCCTTGGGCGGAGCCTATCAACTTCAGGAACTCTTTCCAAAAATTTGAGGTAAATTGGATCCCTCTGTCAGATATTATGCGTTCCGGAACGCCATGTAACCTATAGATATGTGAAATAAACAGTTTAGCCAGCGTCTTAGCAGATGGAATCTTGGAACAAGGTATGCAATGTACCTGTTTGGAAACCAAATTGGTTACCACCCAAATAACCGTGTTTCCACTGCTTTCGGGTAATTCTACTATAAAGTCCATAGAGATTTCCTTCGAGGGGGCTGTTGGTCTAGCTACATTTTGTAACAACCCTGCCAGCTTACCAGGAGGTCTCTTTGCCAAAGCACAAATTGGACAGCTAGCTATATAAGCTTCAATGTCCTTCTTTAAAGTCGGCCACCAGAATTGCTGCTTAACCAGGTATAAGGCTTTCACAAATCCAAAGTGACCAGCTGCTTTGGAATCATGAGCTTGTTGCAATATTTGGCTCTCAGCACCTGTGATAGTAGAAGATCTTGAAGGCTGACACCCAGTGTTGCAGAACAGACTTGTTGACCGTCAACAAGGGAATGGGCACATGGAGCCTGTTGAATGGAGGCAAGGACGTAACCTGATACATACTGTGGATGTACAAGGCCCCAACAGAGCTTCATGTGAAGGGAAGAAGCAGCGCAACCACTGAGACACTGGTGCAACTCCCCAGCTGGATCAGTGGAGTGGCAAGACAGGATGATAGATGCTTGATGGATGCTTCCTTGAGGCTGTCGCATAACACTGATGAGATTGTGCCATGTATGTTGAGTGGTCCTACAATGAATAGGGAATTAATAAAGAGCTTTGTTTATTTTAAAATGTGTTGATCAATGACTAAATTGTTATTGATGGTAAAGGTCCATATCTGTGGCAGCTGGGATGGTGGACCATACCAGTCCCACTATGGTTGTACTGGAGGTTTATCTATCCCACATCTATCCTTATCTATCCCACAAGCATGCAAAGGCTTAACCATTTTTTCAAAGTTTTCACCAACACTTTATTAAGTAAAAAAAATGAACCAAGTAAATTAAGTGTCTTCAGCAAAGATAAGCTTTATTAACTTTCTTAGGTAAACTTTATGACTTAATTAAATAAGCAAAATGAACCAAGTAAACTGTATTAAGTGTCTTAAGCAAAGATAAACTTTCTTAGGTAAACTTTATGACTATGTTAAATAAGCAAAATGAACCAAGTAGTCTTAAACAAAGATAAACTTAACAAGTAAACAACTCAGTCTCTGACACTATTCTCAGTCACTCTGAGTCATGTCCATGGTCTCAGTTGTTAAGCGGGCAGGGACTGTGGAGGTGGATGTGGCTTGAGTGCTGGTCTGAGGCACCATTGGGGTGCTTGGTCCCAAGGGTACAACAGGTGGTGGTGTGTTCAGGAAGCTATCTGAGAGCTGACTCAGTCCCGTGAAGTTGAGAGGCCCTTCATCAAGTACCTGGGATATCATGCACAAGACTCATGACAGACTGTCCATTGAGGGGCTTGCCTGTGGGGTGGAAGAAGCCTGTGGGGCTGTCTGGTCTGCAGCTGGGTGAGAAGTGACGTCTGTGGCATGCAATGAACCTGGGCCTGGACTGGGAAGTTCTGCTTTTGCTGTGGGAAGTCCTGGTAGTCGTAGCCTTGATAGGTGAGGGGCTGTTGAAAGCCGTGGAAGGGCTGTGACCTCACCTGGGGTGGAGGAGCAGACCTGGACTGGGTAGGAGCAGTGTCAGCCTGGGCCTTGATGGTTGTGCAGAAGTGCTGTGATCTTCTGCTTCATCACCTAGTACTGGGCCTCAGGCAGGTCCTCAGGGTCTGGCTCATGTAGGTGATGAAGATGTTCTGACCCAAGGATGCTCTGTCCAAGTGGACAAGCTGAAAGAGAAGTTCTGTGCTGGTCTTCATTGTGTCCCTATCTCCAACAGCACACTGTGTTCCTGGTCCTCCAGTTTGCCTCTCTGCCTGCATCCTGTGGAGCTGGGGGTGGGAGTGGGGGTGGGTTGGCCTCTGGTGGCTGCTGCTTCTTCCTCCATTTGTGACAGCAGGGCGTCATCCTCCACGGGATCCTCCAAGTCCACCGGCATGGGGAGTGCAGGTGTCGGGGGGGTCTCTGTGGGGCCCTCTGAAAACACCCTCCTGGACAGGATATCTGTCTCCTGACTGGAAGAGAACTGGCTGTCTGTGGGCGGTCTGAGGGAGAGGGGTCTCAGAGGGGCTGCTCCTCGGTGGCGGATGTCACCCTCCAGGAAACTGCACTTGGCCATGACGTACATCTCCCGGTCAGTGAGCTTGACAGTGGCCTGCCCCAATTTCTTGAGATGTAGCTTGCCATACAAGGTGTGCATGTGCTTCCACCATCCAAGGAGTACTTCTGCGTGTACCCCAGGCTTTCTGCCTTATCTCTCCAAGCTGCCTGCTTCTTCTTGGTGTCCCGATAGAGTCTGTGGCCCTTTCTCCAGAGGTACTCGTTCTCCCTCAGCCATTCCAGCACCTCCTCCTCATGCTCCTCGGAAACAGTGTACTGTTTCCTCTCTCCCTTCTCCTTCCCTTGCCTCTTCCTCCCTCTGGCAGGGGCTTCAGCAGGGCCTTCAGGGGCTTGAGCATCAGGGCCTTTTGGAGATTGTTCAGGGCCTTCAGGGGCTTGAGCAGCTGGGACTTCAGGGACTTGAGCAGCAGGGCCTTCAGCAGGAGGGCTTTGAGGGGCTTGAGGGCCTTGGGGCTGGTCCACCATCGCAGCAGCAGCAGAATCAGCAGCTTCAGAGTCAGTGCCAGGGGGTAGGATGGTGGTTCTGCCCTTCTTCATCTTGACAGGGCTTGAACGAGTAGGCACGGGCTTCCTCTTCTTCCCTGACTGACGAACCATGTTCGTGCAAGATGCATGTGGCAGCACGTCTTTCCCCTGTATGCTGACTGCATGCGTGCTGCATCCTTTTATATCCGTGGAGCTGATGCAATTCTTACTCCCTGCATGCGCAGTGAACGCTTTGCATCCGATATACATCGCGCGGCATCCCCTTTGTTTCCTATAGACGTCCGTGATGCATCCACTTCATCCGCTATGTGTCCATTTCAAAATTCTCCCCCGGAACCCCTTCGGAGGTGTCATCTGCTTCCATCCGCTTTCATCTGCTAGGCTTCCAATGAACATCCGTTTAACATCCCCGGTACATACTTCCCATGTCCATTCTTTTCCATTCTTTTCTGTTCTGTTTATGCAAATTTTTGCCGCTTTTTGGAGCGGATGACAATGGATGGAGCCACCCCCAAAATTTTGCTCATCCACTTTGTCCTTTATACATGCGTTTTGCGTCCGTCAGCCAGTGGGACTAGGCCTTACATACAAGTGTTATTTCCTTCCATTACAAGGATTGTTAGGGAAATGAGTTTCTGTTTAAAAAACAAGGGAACTCCTCTCTCTTTGTCTCTGTCTCTGTCACTGTCTATCTTCCTCTCTCCCTCTCTCTCTCTGTCACTGTCTTTGTCTCCCCTCCCTCTTTCTCTCTCCATCTCTGTCTCTCTCTCGCTCTCACATTCGTTCCTTTCTCCAGTTTCTACTTTTAGATTTTCTTTCTTTCTTTCCTTCCTTCCTTCCTTCTTGTCTTTTTTTCTTCCTTCCTTTCTTTCCTGTCTTTTTTTCCCTTTCTTTTCTTCCTTGTCTTTCTTTCTTTCTTTCTTTCTTTCTTTCTTTCTTTCTTTCTTTCTTTCTTTCTTTCTTTCTTTCTTTCCTTCTTTCTTTTCTTCCTTCCTTCCTCCTTCCTTTCTTTCTTTCTTTCACAAAAGTTCTTGTAGAATTCAGAAATGCCAACATTTCTTCCATTTGGAAGTCTCCTAAAGGTGCTATTTCAAGCAACTGGACTTTCTGGTTTTTCTCTGAATATATTTCACTTCTCATCCAAGAAGCTTTTTCAGCTTCTTGAGACTGAGAATCTTGGATGACTGACAATCTCCATTGTCCATTTGGAGTTTCTGTCTTGTTGCAACATTCATATGAGGGATAGTGCAAGTGCTAGTCATGTTTTAGTCATATAAATCCAGATAATCAACAATGAAATTAACAAATTACAAAGGCTAGGAATATGTTCCATCAAATATATGTGATGTTTGTATCATTCTATAAAGACAAAAATTAAGACCAATATAATTAAGTAGAAGTTTAAAGGTTATTTAGATGCAAATACATTGATTTTTTTTAGCTTCCTTGTTTGATTTGCAACCCACAACTTAGTATTTATTCTCCAAATTAATTAACCTTGTTATTTGGTTTTTTCTATATCTCTGTTTTTTAATGTTTGATCATTAATATATTTACAGCTTACAGCTTAATCATTTTCCCTTGTGGGAATAATGTAGCAATTTTGCACATATAGAAGGATTTAAAGGATTTGCTATATAGTGCCGAATACCATATTTCTTACTGAAAAGCTCCCAAATTATTTAACAATATTAGAAAAATGTTTTAGTTGATTCAACTTAATGTCTGCCTGCCTGTGTTTCTGTGTGTATGTGTGCACATGCACAACTATATACAGAATAATAATGCATATTAAGAGTGGGTGATCTGTGGTTAAAGGCTACAAGACCTCATCTTCATTTTAGAATTTCCAATATTGTACTTGCCTAAATCTATGTGCAAATTGCCAGTTTGAGACACTGTGGAATTTTCTCTTTTAGGCACTAGAACAACAGAGTTGGAAGGTACCTTGGAGGTCATCTAGTCTAACCCCCTGCTCAAGCAGGAGAGTCTATTCCAAATATTAGCTCTATCTAGGATCGAACTTACAGCCTCCTGATTGTGAATCTTCCATGAGTATTAATGTTTCTATTTTACAAAACTCTCTAAATTGCAAAGAGAAGGTAAAGAAGCTGAAGAAGCTTAACAGTCCATCCATGACTTTCCATGATGACTCTACAGTTCCGTTACAGTTCTTACTTGATTTGTAATTAAAAAATTTTTTTTTAAATGCAGCTTTGTTGCATGACAGCTCATGAGTTACATAAACAAGACAAAAATAAGAAAGTAGGTTGTATACAACATATGAATTGATGCCATATATTTTAATTTTACATTTTCTACAACAGAGGCCCTGATAACAGAAAAAGGAGGGGACATTTTTGTTTTTTCAAAAGCAGGGTGGTCCATTAAAAGGCCTTCATATTTAGGAAACCCTGATTCATATATTAATTATTAGTTTCGCACAAGTAGACCTTAAATACCAAAATGACATCTATCAGAAAAAACATTCCAGCAAATGCTTGACTACCAACAGACTTTGAAATTCAACATGAAATCAGAATGACCTTAGTAGTAAATAAGAAACTAATGGGAAGAAAATCGATGGCATATGTATAAAACATGATGAAAGAACAAATTAAAAGTATAAATTGACAGCTACTAGTCAGCAGACATTAAAACAGTAGAGATAAAACAGATGAGCAGATCAATTGTAGTATAAATTAAAAGCTAATCATTATACATTACAAAAATTAGAAGTGTATTATCTGGAATTAAAAAAATAATAGAATTTATACTAGATAATCCTCTCTGAAACAGTACTTTAAACCTCATGTAACTATTGAATGGCTAGTTTCTACACTTCAGCATGCAGTGGCAATCTGGAACAGGCAATGTTCAAAGAAGACCAGTTGGAGAATACCGGAAAGTATTTTTTTTCAAGGCACTGTGGCACCAATATTTAAAGTATATTCAAGATTAATGTGATTTGAAATAAATATAATTTCTTCTTGAATCATTCTGTATTATCTTTTCAAAAATGTAGTCTCATGGATAGCACATTAATAGATCTGAGGCTGTTAAGATATTGTAGCTAGTTTATTCCATTCCAGAAATAACTAGAGAAACAGCCACATCTAAAACTTTCAGTGAAAATGGTAAAATGCTAAAATAAGGAATGGTAAACTTTTTACAGCTTTCTTACACTGAATGGTCAAAAGAACTAATCACAATGTCTTATTGTACTTATTGGTCTTTAGAGAGCTACCTCTAATTGGACAGAATGTGATCTTATCCTATCCAGAAATGAATTCATTTCTAGGAATCAAGCATCAAATACTTTTGCTATCTGGGTGACTCAAGCTTATAATAAATAGGCAACCATAATTTGCCATCACAGGCAATCCTTACAAGGTGTGATATATTTAAGTCTGAGCTCAATAAGGAGAACATAGTGGTTTACTTTGAAAATAGTAGAAGAATGTGGCTGCCCACCAAGAGTACATAAATATAATAGACATGACTAATAAAGTCAAAATGTTAGTTGCTCTTGCTGAGCCTGTCTCTGCTGTGAGTACTGATTTATGAGATTGTATGAGCAAAGACTGACACATTTGCTGAATCTTTTCAGAATAAAGGGATTATTAGCAGCATCAGTTTCCTAAGTGTTATATGGTTTTAGGGATAAGTACCAAAACAGAACAGGGAAGAACTGAATTTTGACAAAGCTAAAAAAAAAATTATTTTTTTAAAATAAATTTTATAAAGTTTCCAAATTTTAAAAACATAAAGTAAAACTTTATATATTGTTATCAACATCAAGACATCTTTTGCATCTCCTCACATTTTTCAGTATATGTGTTTACTTATTCCTTTACCATTACATCTTACTCTTACTATAAATCAATATCTTTTATCCTTACATCTCAATCTTCTCCATGGTATATTTACATATTCCCTCATTCTTTTCCTAATTGCTATTTTATTTATTTATTTTATTTTGAAAACAAAAGACAGAGAAGATTCAATCTATTATAGAGCCTGGCATGCCTGGTATGAATGGTTTAGAAATAAAAAGACAAAGCTAAAAAAAAATAATTTGTATAAGGATAACAAGGAATTTATTGATGGCAAACGGAATGAGAAGATGAGGGTTTGCTTTAATTTTAATATAAAAATTTCAAAACCATTAATTACTCTGTTCATATAATTAATTGGAACCAAAGAACCAAACTTTTTCAAATTATGAGATGCGCTTCAAATAATTAAGAATCCTTGTTTATCATTAGGTTTTCCCCCCATGTACTTAGTTTCTTGTAAGGATGGTTTGATTAAATGTTCTTTCCGCTTCCATTCTGAATTCTTTTAAAAAGGAACAAAAAGGCCCCAAAAGAGTAATGAACATGATTAGGAAAGCCAAGCATCATCCTTATGAGAAAAGGTTGTAACATATGGAGCTATTTGTTTCTGACAAAAAGAAGAAAAGAGTACTTTAGAAGCAGATAAGAAACATTCATGGAAGATAAGACTATAAATAGCTGTTCGAGATGAGAGCCATAAATTATCTCAATAATCTAAAGAAATGTGCTGACAAACAACTTCAGGAAATAGCTATTTTCTTCATATCTTGCTTGCAAACTTCTCAGAGATATCTTCAGGAGAATCCACAGTTTTGATCTAAAGCTACTATTCCAAAACAGCCCCAATCATCAAGAAGAAAACTGAAATTTAACAATACCATACCTTTATTTCATATAATTAATAGATGTAACTTTCACTTCAGGCTCCCCTACTCCCACCCTTTTTGTGGCTTCTTGGACATCATTGCCTATGCCCATCATCATCGTGAGCTCCTTGAAGAGTCCAAGGATATCTAGAATGCTATTAAATCTTTCTGCACAGAAACAGAAATCATCAAGAGTTATTCAGAAGCTATAGATATAGGCTCTATCAATAGGACTCTATCTATCTAAATAGTTGATAAATATCTTTCCTTCCTTAGCATGCATTATTCACACCTTCTGGATTTTATATTGTTTGCAAATTGAACAATGTTAAAATTAGAATCAGTAGAAGTTTAAATCATGCCTTTTCAGTATTTAAGCTGCAAAAACCAAACCAGGCCAATACATAAGGCTGTATTTTGCAAACCCTGGCTTTTGAGCCAACTCTACTGCACTTAAGGGTAATTTTCTATACTTAGAAATGTACCATTTACAAACAATATAATTCATGATGGGGTGATTATTTCATTAGTAGTATTTCTATTTTATCAGCATTTAGTGAATAATCAGGTTTACCTTAACAGATTTACTGTGTTGGAAGGTACCTTGGAGATCATCGAGTCCAACCTCTCACCCAAGTTGGAGCCTTTTACAGAAGCAGGGACCAAAGCACTGAAGAAAAATAAGTGATCATATTAAGGAATTCAAGTTGTCTCAGTCTCTTTGGCTGGGCTCATTCATTATACAAGCCAAAACATGGTTTGCCAGATGGTAGTTTGGAATACTTTATAAATTATTAAGGATATTAAGGCTTAATATATTAAATGGGCTAGAATGTACAATTCTTCCAACAATAATCTTTAGAGATCTGCGCTAGATGATACTCTCCTGGTTTTCAAGTCACCATTTTGCAAGTAAACATAGAAGACAGTCTTCTGCTCCTGCCTTTAAATTACATATGTCTCAAGTGAGAATGATGATACCAAATAAAAGATCAGTTTTTTTCCTTCTTGTTTCAGTTCACAGCTTTGAGGATCATTGTTAGTTGGTAGAATTTATAGTAAACGTTAAGAAAAAAACATGATATGCAGTTACTCCACAATCAATAGAAAATATTTCAGCTTTTATTTATAATATGTAAGTTTTTCCCATGCAAACCAGCAGCTTCCATGATGAAACATGTTTTTTATACTCTCTGACTTGAATCAGTTCAACCTTCTTACATTTTATTTTCCATCCTGCCTTATGCAACAGACTTATTGATTCCATCTTTTGGACAGATTATCTTGTTTCCATCTGTCCTTTGTTTATGTAAGTGTCCAATTTGCTATCATGTTATACTTCCTTGGCTGTGTGAAGGAATTATCACATATGCTTATAATGGAAGAGATTTCATTTCTGTTCACAGCTTGTGAGCTTACTTGAATGCTCAGAATTCACAGTGATCATCTTATTAAGAAATGTAGGACAAAAAGCAATAAGAACTAATGTCTGCAAATATTGTTAATTAAAACTTTCAACAACTCATTCCACTGATAATGCTAGCTGACTCTGCTGAGAATGATAAGTCTACATCATCTGGAAAATAACAGGTTCTTCATCTCTATAATGATTTTTTTTTAAATGAGTTCTATTGAACAGTGCTATCATTGCTTAGATACACATTAGGATCATGTTTGTTTGATCTTAGTAGAGTTACAGAAAAAACAACTCTGCATAAAAATTCTTCTGGGTCATTTTATTTCTTTCTGACGAAGACATCACCAAACTATAGTTTCCAGTAAATATACAGTATTTTTCCACTTTTTAAAATATATCTTATAAGATACCTAATTTAACAGAGGTGAATTCTATCTTAAAAAGAAAATAATATTCAGTTTAGAGATTTAATTCAAAAATGATTTGATAAAATCTTTGTCTCTAGTTGGCTTTCCAGATCAATTCAGTCTTTTTCCAACTAATTTTTTTTTTTAAATGAATCAAATTGACACAATTTAGAAAAATTGTTTTTAAAATCTTGGTTTTCTAAATCAATTTGCATCAATTCACAGCAATTGTAGGTATTCTCTTTATGTATCTGTTGACGGCCAATTTAAGTGCTGAACTTCCAAGAATTCTCTACCTGTTTTGGACTTGGCTTGGTCTAGGATGCTCACAGATTCCCAGTGAAACTATGGTTAAGTCTGCCCATGTGTTGTGAATATTTTTAAAAAAATCATCTTGTCATCTGACTGCAGGTTTTTTTTTCCCAACCATATTTTTTAAAATGAATCATATTGATACAGTTTAGAACATTTGGCTTTCTAAATCAATTCACATCAATTCACAGCAAATCTGTATGCTATTTTCTTCACCCGAAGAGATAAAGTTTCATAGTACTATCCATCAATAATTAAAACAAAGAGTTGTTACATTTTGGTTTATTTCTGCTATATGCTAGGTCAATAAATCCATTTTACCCAGGAGAAGATATGTTTGAGAATCAAATAGTCCTTATGCATTCAAAAATGGAGGGTTGGGCATTCCTTTTCTATTCCAGAATATATCGACAACAAGTACTGGTATTAAATACATTTAGTCTTCAATACTACTTGAGAATATGGAATCAAAATATGGAATATAGAATCCAAATTGTGACATTATGACCCATAACTGTGACTAGGAGATTCAGATTAATTTTCCTTCACACATAAAAACTCAGTGGATGATTTTAGGCTACTGTTTTCTTTCAGCCCAATCTGCTATGATTGTTATGATTGTTGTGCTAAATACAAACAATTACATTTCCTTGGGGTGTAAAACAAACTGGATTTCTTGGATCAGCATTGTAGTTGAACTCTGTGGCCCAGCCAGGGGAAGAAGACAGGATGTAACACCCTGCAAACCCTGCAGGCCAAAATGGGGAATGGGGGCTGTAGGTGGCCACAGGTGGCCTCAGCATGCCCTGTTTTGGCTAGCAGAGTACTGTAGGAGTCTGTCCAGGTAAAAAATAGGGCACACAGGGGCCACTCCTTGCACCCCATTTTCACTAGCAGAGGCATTGCTGGCCAATCCTTTGCTATTTCTAGGCAGGTCCCATTGGCCAGATTTAAGCATCCCACGGGCCAAATCAAGCCCATGGGTCTTGAGTTTGACACCCCTAGTATACAATATTCCTATGTGAATATAGGAATATACTATAAATGCATTGTCAGTGTTCAGCATATCAAGCCTTCCTGTTCCCCACTTTCTGCCTAAGTTTGCTCAAACCAATGCCCACTATGTCAATGACACTGTCAAAATAATGCATTATATTGGTTTAAAGCTTTTTGTTGATTTAAAAAGAAATTCTGTATCATGAATAAGTAAGAAGTATACTCTGTTTCCTTTTGGTTATGATTCTAGTTTCTCTGTGCTTTTGAAATAGAGAGAGAGATATATACAAAAGGTGATGATGAAGTCTTGCCCGATGTAACTTTCAGTTTCACAATCACCATAAACCAATTAATTAAAACAGAGGTAAGATCCGTGGACCATTATAAAGGATGTGAGCCTTTCAAAAGGTTTACCAATTCTATCATTTTTTTTTTCAATCAACATCTGAAAAAAAAAGTGCTGATGCTGTCTGCCATTTAAATTCTCTCATCATGCTCTTTGGGCCCTGCCAGAGTGATACATTTCTTCTTCAGAAGACCAGAGGCATTTCTGGAGAAATGCTATATTCTCCCTCTCTCCCTCTCCCTCCTTCCATCCCTCCCTCCCCCTCTCCCTCTCTCCATTTTTCATTCTTTCTTTTTGCTGCTGCTGATAGAGATTCTTTGCCTTGCTTCACAGTAAGAGAAACAAGATTTGGCGAGGAAGAGCAGAGCAGGAAAAGTCGACCTATATTCACACCCAGAAGAAAAAGTGAGATTTCAGAATGAAACTATCTTAATTTCTTCTTGTAAAGACAATTTCATCTTCCCCAACTCTTGATCCAATACATCAATAGAATAATTTTCATAGTATACTTCCTCTTAAAATTAAAGAGATTATTTACATCTCCCACTTGCTGGAGAAATTGTTCTGAGAAAGCAGTGGCCAGTATATATGTCTATTTGTAAAGCAAAAGAGCAGGGCTGGCACCAGGGTTTAATTAATACGTAGTGCAGACCTTATCGCTTTTTTAGTTCTTAATCCAGTCTTGTGTATTTCAAGTACTGAAAGATCAATGGGGAAGGCTGGTTAGAAATCACTTTAGAACAGAAGGAAGAGGAGATTCTGTGACTAGGATGAAATACAGAACTGTGCTGATACAGTGAATCCACAGTTTTGTCATTCGGATTACATTGATGACTATCCATTCATCCATCTTGATCCAAACCTTATGATAACATTAGAGAAACATCAGTGTTAGGCATGACTATATTTAACTTATTTTAATGATATTGTATAGGGCCTATACAATTAATAATGCCAGAACTACTCTTTCTTTCTTTCTTTCTTTCTTTCTTTCTTTCTTTCTTTCTTTCTTTCTTTCTTTCTTTCTTTCTTTCTTCTCTCTTATTTATTTATTTGTTTATTTAATTATTTCATGGCCCCAATACAACAGTGCATTTACCAAAATTATTGTCCTCTTTCCCTTCCTTCCTTTCCTTCCTTCTTTCCTTTCCTTCTTCTGTTCATTTCAAGAGCTGAGATGGATTGATTAGTTTTATGTTATCTCTGTTCATTGTTGCACACTTATATGCAACACTTGCTGAATACTGTGCTTTTATTAAAAGAAGCAAGCTATTTAAAAAGATGATGTTGAGGCATGCATACTTCTGGGTCCTTCTTTTGAACCTAAATAAGTTGTGGAAAGTTTATTATGTAATAAAAGGTACAGGAAATAAAGAGTCTGGCTAATGTGGAAGGCAAGTGATTTGAGGTCAAAAGGAAACTCTACAATTTTGGCATACTTCTCTGCCTATAAAAGACCAAAAAGTTGGAATATTACCTGAACTAGCTAATCCTAAAACAGATGTAAATGATAACCATCATTAATGTCTGTCTTAGGATAGATGATAAAATAGCAAAGTTAAAAGAAAACACACTGGGATAGTATCAAGAGGTTTTGAGGCAACAAGGACTTTGAAAGATAAAAGTGCTTTGTTGTCCATCTGTCTGGGATTCAGATAAACTACAGTAATACAATCACAAAGCATGGATGTTTGTTTTATATTAATAATGTGTTTCTTGTAAAGCTTTTTATTTCTATTCTCCCTCCTTCTCTCTGTATTCCATTTCCCAAAGGCCATTTTAATGCATCAGTATTTAGCAGGTGCATTGAATAATTGTTTTAATTATTTTTCATTTCCTTTTATTATTTTTGACCTTTTTTGAAAAAAAGAAAGAAATAAAGACTTTATTGAATACTAGGGTTACAAATCTTTGCAGACTAATTGTCTTGCAGGTAGCTTAATGTACTATAAGATTATAGTATTATCTTTCTCAAGATTTTACTAATGGAAGTAATTTAATTTGGGACCATAATAATCTTCCTTATTAACAGTGTAGAAAATATTTACAATAAAATGAATACCAAAGCCTTACACTAAAATACATGATAATTTCCCAGTTGAATCTCATTTAATGGTATGTTTCCTAACATAATAAAAATTAGCATTTTAAAAACACTAAAAAGTCAATTTATTGCTGAAGTCTGCTGGGTAGATTTCATTCAGAAAGATGTAAATAGCAACAGCAATAACACTTAGACCTATATAACACTTTATAGTGCTTTACAGCCCTCTCTAAGTGGTTTACAGACTCAGTATATTGCCCCCAACAATCTGGGTCTTCATTTTACCCACCTTGGAATGATGGAAGGCTGAGTCAATGCTGAGATTCAAACTGCCAAATTGCAGGTAACCAACAGTGAGATGAAGTAACCTCCAGTACTGCACTCTAACCACTGTGCCACCATGTCTCATTCTCAGTATGATCAACTGGAGCTTCTTGTTCTCATAATTTCCCCCCTCCCCATATGTTTAAGTTCCATGAGTGATATTTATCATAAATATAGATGTGTTCTCTAGAAACATTTTGTTGATGACAGAATCTCAAACTATTATGGTAGTATTGGCTTTTACTTATAATTTGATGAAAACACTGAAAATAATAAAAGTTATACCAAACCATTGTGAAACTAAGCATATGGCCTTGCAAAATCTCCAGCTGTTATTAGTTTTTTTAGGCTGCCTTCATTTTCTATACCTTGGAGAAGTCTTGATTCAACCATCTTAGGTTTTTACCAAAATAAAACATTGCACAGGCCACATGCTTGTATATTAATGACCATTCCACACAATAAAGTTTGCCTGAATTTCTTCCCTCATTTCATTGCATGCAAATGAATTTGCAATCAAACTTTCTTTGAAAGGAGAAGTTTAAAGATTATTTTTAATGAATAGAAGGTTATAGTCTGGCACTTGCTCAGTAATGGAAAGGAATATTTTGATGTTCTGGTTCTGATGGTACAATATTGCTTTCAGTGTTCTGACCCTCTCTGATTTCCTATGTTTGAATTAAATCTTAATAAAGTCACCATGAAGCCATCTTAACAACATCACTAAAGAGGAGTCTTAACTCAGACAAAATTCAGAGAATTCACATTCTGCTTCTCTATCCATACATTTTATGGAGAATTTGCTAGCCTAGCTCTGCCCAGCTCTAATCAATAATGATGTTAGGGTCAAAGAGAGTAAAAAAAAAGCAAAGCTGGATAACAGGTTGCCTCTTTTTTTTTCAACAGCATTTTCAACAATGCGATGAAAATTTAAGATCAGACAAGTAGTCAACAATAAAGCTTTTCTTTATTGTTCTTTTTCTGGCTCATTCTGTTCCCCAAAAGTGCAAAAACTAAGCTCAA
Source organism: Laticauda colubrina (assembly GCA_015471245.1). Lineage (NCBI taxonomy): Eukaryota > Metazoa > Chordata > Lepidosauria > Squamata > Elapidae > Laticauda > Laticauda colubrina. Next base: position 39,735 of record BLBF01018691.1, read on the forward strand.
TGAAGGCTGTAGAAAGTTGTCCAAACAGCCTATTATCTACTCTACCCATCCATCCATCCATCCATCCATCCATTCATCTATTCTCTCTCTCTCTCTTTCTCTCTCTCTGATATGCTGTCCAACTCACCAATAAGGCAACTCTGAGCAGTTTACAGACAGTAAAAAGATTAATATAGAGCAATTCAAACTACTATTGAGATGTTTGATATGAATGTGTGTCCCTATATCCTGGGAAGTTAAAGCCATTACTATTGATAACTCTTCAAGAAATTAACAGTTCAGTGTCATCCCAACTCAACCAATTCTTCTAAAGATTAGATCACGTTATAGGGGCAAATTTAAGATAAATGATGATGGTGGTGGTGATTAGGTTTTTCATTCTCTTTTAAAATATATTTTGGTTAACTTAATAGTTCTCCATTCTATTTGTGTTTGGTTTGGATTGAAAGTTGACTAGCCCAAAGTCATCCAGATGACTGTCATGTCTAAATGAGACCTAAAACTCACAGTCCCCTTATTTTTAGGCCAGCTTCTCCACCATTATGCCAAATTGGCTGTCCCCTTTAAACCATACTGAGGTTTTAAAACAAAATAGAATAGCATATACAATTAAAAAAAAACTCAGTTCATTTTCTAGTTAAAGCCAATGGACGCTATTTTTAAGAGGGGAAGTTGTTTTTGTTAAAAAGGCTGTAATAGCAATAGCACCTAGCACTTATAGCACCTAGACCACTTCACAGTGCTTCGTATCTCTCTCTAAGCAGTTTATAAAGTCAGCATACTGCCACCAGTAATCTGGGTCCTTATTTTACTGAACTCGGAAGGATGGAAGGATTGAAGGCTAGGTCAATCTTGAGCTGGTGAAAATCAAACTGCTGGCAGAATTAGCCTGCAAAACTCTATTCTAATGACTGCACCAGCACAGTAATAATTATAATTATAGCCATCTGTGGGAAGAAATCATAATGTAAATAACTATTGAATTTTATAGAACATTCTAAATTGTTCTAAATTACCCATATCACTGATTTCAAAAGTTGCTCCTGCATACTTTTTCTCTATATTCCTAAAAAAGTAAAGATTTGTTTATGTCTGTCTGTCTGTCTGTCTGTCTCTCTCTCTCTCTCTCTTTCTCTCTCTCTCTCTCTCTCTCTCTGATTATATTTCTTTTTCTACAAGATGCTAGGATTTGGTGCTTCATAATAATAAAATTTTATTGCAATTATTAACAAAAGATGCTTGTTTTGTTTATGCTTGCTAGTGGACTATATTTCACACTTTTATCCTCTTCAGCAGTTTTCAGAAGAATATCAGTGTTGGAAATTCAGTGAGTTAATTCAGTACAATATATTCTAATACTAGCAGAAAAGTATTCCAATCAAATCACTTTCTGGATGGTTGAACTTTGTTTAGTGTTGCAATAATAAATAATAATGTTTAAATGAAAGAAATTGACTTCATAGTATTGCTGGGTGACTTTAAGTAAATTCTGTTATTTTGAAAGGCATCTAGTTCCTTGTTTGTATGAAACCAGAATTTAAAGACAGTTTATCTGAAAGATTTCACTGTTTGGATTTATGGCTGTGTAGAAATGTTCATTACTCAGATCCATATACTGATAGTAGCACTAACAGTTTCAGTGACCAAAATATTTGCATTTTGGAATATATGGTAATGTTAGGCTTACTCCATCAGAAGAGTTAACCACAACTCTGATAAGACACCAATCTGGAGTGTCACTTCAACTGTTGAGACAACATTCTTTTCCTGTTCCAAGGAGCTGAGATTTTTGCATTTATCACATTGTTCTAATTGCATCCCATTTAGGTATATTAATATATAGATAAGCTATCAATAGTTAGTACTTTAATCTTTTCTCCATTGCAACCTCACCCAAATGCCCAAGCTCCACCCTTAAACCACAGAAGATATCAGTGGTTCCAGTTTGTCAGCAACCAAACTAACACTGGTATGAACTATGTCTGACTAAATTGAACTCCACTGAACTTTTGAAGGCTTTTCTCGTAATGAATATATGATGGTATTGAATAGCATTAGAGACATGGATGCAGATGCAACCTTGGAGTACTTGGTGCATGCTAGTAACTTTCTGATTATTCACTTGGATGAAGATTATTAAGATTGAACCATCAACAAGTGTTCCCAAAGAGCAGCTACAATAATAAATGCTGTTAAACACAGCTGCAAAGTCAATGAATACTATAATAAGATGTTGGCTGTGTAGGATTCAGTTTCCTTGACTCACTGTAATATAAATAAGTGATCAAGGCAACCCGAACTTGGATGTAAATTAGGCTGTTCTGCATGAGCCATTTGTTTGCTTTGTTTCTGTATTTATGACAGCATTTGCACTCATAGTTGCATCTTTTTATGAAGATAGGGTCATGATGGTTTGAGTCCAAATGCCTGGCACTTGTACTCAGCTGCCCAGCTCAACTGAATCAGGAAGTGTGATCGCTGTAGCAATGCAGAATAATTATATGAGCCTGATATGATATTTTAGTCTCTGCAGATGCTCTGTAGGAACCCAAGTGTGATTTTCAGCCATTCTATTGCCATTTTTAGATACCCCATGCACAAAGTTACTGTATTCTGAAAAGAATGGAAAACTATTTGGAAAGGACTTTGGTGTGTATATATTTATATATATATATATATATATATATATATATATATATATATATATATATATAT